>PITA01012136.1:0-63450 GCA_004023965.1 Spilogale gracilis | reverse complement strand
GAAAGAAAGAAAGAAAGAAAGAAAGAAAGAAAGAAAGAAAGAAAGAGCAAACTTCCCGGTGTCTCTTCTTGTAAGGGTGCTGATCCCACCGTGAGAGCTCCACCCTCATGCCCCAGTATGAACCTGATCACCTCCCAAAGCCTGCACCTGTGAATACTACTACATTGGGGCTGGGACTTCAGTATATGAATTTGGGAGGGACTCGAACATTCAGTCCACAGCAATGTCAGTGACCCCTCTGGCTCAAGCCTCTCCCCTAAGTCTAGATTAATAGGTTACATAATCTATTTGACATCTCCTCCATAACAGGTCCCAAAATGAGCTTCTGGTTTTCCCCCAACAAAACCTAGTCCTTCCAGCATCTTCCCCATCTTGGTAAATTGCATCCCCCTTCTGCCAGTTGCTCGTGCCAAAACCTTGCTTTTCACCTTGACTCCTCTTTTGACCTCATTTCATACCTCATCTTTCAGGAAGTCGTATTCACTTTTCTTCAAAATATGCCCAGCTAGCTGATCATTTCTCTCCATCTCTAGTCCTCTGCCCAGGCCCAGACCACCACCATCTCTCTCCTGGCTTATTGCCTTAAATTCCTGCCGTCTCCTGATTAGTCCTTGTCCCTGGTACTCGGTTCTCAACCCAGCAACTCTGGTAAGTAAATCTCATTTGCTTAGAGCCCTCTGTTGGCCTCCCAGCTCACTGAGAGTTCAAGGGTCCACACGGCCTGACCACTTGCTTCCTTTTCAATCTCCCCTCATCCCAGTTCCCCATCTCATTCATTTTCCTACAGACTTACTAGCCCGTTGCTGTTTCTGGAACATACCAGGTCTGCCCCTGCCTCGAGGAAACTTGCTGTTTCCTCTGCCCAGATTGTTCTTCGCCCAGATGTCTGCAAGACCGGCTCCCACATTTCTTTCAAATATCTTACCAGCGGGTCATCCAACTACTGTAAATAAAATAACAATCCACCCACGCCCACTGTACAGCTCTCTGTCCCCCACACCCTCTTTTTGTTTTGTTCCTACTACTTGGCACACTCTACCCTTTCCTGTCTATGAGCTTATTGTCTCTTGTACATCAGTAGAAGCGAAGACCTCTGGTCTTCCTGTTAGATCCCCAACCTTCAGAACACTGGGTGGCAGGTACCCCACATGGTACTACTTCTACTGAAGTGAGCCCCATGCCCCTGCCTCTAAATCTCCAATGGCCCTGAGCTTCCTGAGCATTCTCGACTCCTAAAGCTTTCCCTTAAGAATCAATCTGCTCCACTTTTAGTTGTTTTAACTCATAGAAGCATGCTGTGGAGGTTGAATCACTCATGTTGGGGCAAAGCAACAGAGTCTCTTATTCTCCCTTTTGTTCCACTTGTTTTAAAGCATAATGTTTATATATCAGTTGAATTGCCATTATAGAAAATAGAGCCGAGAGAACCCACAGAAGCCTGTACGTGGTAGTAATTTGGGTTGGGTGATGCTTCTCTGGGTTTCTTCTAGGGAGCGGTAGTTAGTTCCACGTGCCTGATGCATATTATGAAGAGGGCAGCCCCAGAGAGCGACTTGGCTTGATTTCTTCCTTAGCTAATCAAGTGGGTACAGGTGCTGTAGGGCTCAGGGCTTCCTTCCCGATGCCTTTAGTAGGAATGTCAATAACTGCCATTTTGATCTTGAGGCATCTGGGGAGAATCTTACTTGTGAAAGTGGGGAGAGAGAGAGAAGGGCTATTTATGGTGAATCTGGAAGCAGGCATGCTTTTTTATGGGCAGTGACCAAGGAACCCCCCGGGACAGGGATCTGAGCAGGGACGCTTTGTCACCGCGGCCGGTCCCCACCCACCACTCCCGGAGCTGCTTCAGCCACCCTCAGACATTTGTTCTTTATTGTGATCTTGTGGTTGAGAACAGAAGCTGCTCTTAAAAGGCAGCACTGCAACTTCAAAGGGAAACGGGGAGGAGGAAGTAGCCATGTGTGATGTCCCCCCACCACGCCTCTTCAGAAAGTACCGGAGGGGAACAGAAGGTAAAGGTAAAATAAAAAGCCTTTGGGGGGGTCTTCTGAGGGCAGTTAGGAGGCTCAATTTTCAGAGCGCAGTCCTGGAGATGGTGTCATGGCCCCCAGCACCCAGTGCCGGTCCCTTCTGTAGAGTTCCTGCGTGCAGGGGGCCGGGCACTGTCGGGGGGCAGGTCTGGGGGTAGGGAGGCAGGGGGAGCATGGCCTCATCTTGTTCCTCTGCACCTAGAATTCCCTCAGCAGCAACTCTGTCCTCTCCCACTTGCTCTTAAAACAGGACATGGCATATATAAGGGTAGCCTGGGGAAAAGGAGGTAAGCTTGACAAAAACTTTGAAGAGCCCCCTTCCTGACCAGGGCAGGTACCACCACGGGACCTAGCTCAGAACAGCTGACCAATAGGCCAGTCTCATCCCTGTCCCATTTCTCTCCCGCTCCCAGACCCTGTATGCATGACGGGGATCCTGAGCACTCATCCCCGGCCTTGGGGTCTTGTTGGGGGCCTTCACATGGCCATCTCTCTGGATTCCCCTAAGCAGTAGCTTTCTTGGGGGCTAGCTGAACCTGAGAGGACATTCCAGATCTCCTCGTGGGGGCAGGGAGTGGAGAGGGGCAAGGACAGAGGCTTCTGGAAGATCTACACCCTCTGGCATGGACCCCAGGACACAGGAGGAGTGAAGCTGAAGCAGCAGGGAAGACACAGGGAGGAGGAGCGGGCAGGAAGCCAGGGACAAGCCTCGGAACAGACTCACCCTGCCTCATCTCCGTCACTGCTCACTTGGCGGCTGGAGCCTGGCTGGGTCTGTCGGGGAGTGGCCATGGGACAGCTGTGACCTGTCCGTGGTGGAGCGGGCTTGAAAGCCACCCCCGGGAAAGTCTGCTGGAAGCCCAGAGAAATCAGGTAGCGAACGAATAACAGAATATCTAGCATGTAGTAGTAATAGGAAACATGTAAGGCTGAAACAGTACCCAGAGCAGTTCGCCGATGTATAAAATGGGCAGCTATTTAAAGCAATTCAGCATGACTCCGCCTTGCCAACCAATGTAAACCCGAAAATAAAGTAACCGAATCTCAGGAGAAGTAGAGGGTATGCGGGTACCTCTTTCCATTAGGACTACTCAAAAAATAAATATAATATCCCCTGTTGATGGAGTAGACAGAGCACCAACTTGAATGCCAAAAGGTGGAGAAGGTTCCATCTCTCGCTTCGAAGCCAATGTTGGGGAAACGCATCTCATCCTCTCTGGCTCACGCTGTAGCCTTTCCTGGGGCAGGAGCAGAGAGGCTCATAGGCCATCTGTCTAAATATTTTTAAAACTATAAATCAAGCTGGCAAACGACTAGATAAAATAAGTGTTATCCTCATACTTTGATAAATAGACCTTTGTGACCACAAAGAAAGCGAGGTTTGATTTTAGCATTCTTAGAAATGCTCACAAGAGTTCTCTGCTGGATCACAAGATGGAGAAGGCCCTCGCCACCCCCTGCCCGTAGCAGACCCCGCCTTGTCCTCGTTTCCACAATGCGAACCTGAGCCATGACCCAACCCGCCTGGATGAGTGCCGTCCACGGACCATGCACATAGCCGTGCTACCATCACCCCTCCATCACCCTTCCATACTCGGGGGTCATGCACCTGTCACGGAGCTGGGAAAAGGGCCACCTTTCCATGGAATCTGATAACAAACATGAAGGAAGCCAATCATTCCCATGAGAGTTGGCATTGGATGGGTTGCCTTAGGTTTTGGGGTCACAAAGGAGAAACAGCAATTCAGGTTCTTTTTTTTTTTTTTTTAAGAGTTCCAAATGAAGGCCAGTGAGATATGAATTCCCCTAAACTGCCCACACGCTCTTTCTCACCACTTTCTGGAAAAGAATTCTGAGCCTCCCCCTCAGATACCTAAGAAGAAGCTGAGAAGAAGCCACCCAGAAGAGGAACAGCTGCTCTGCCCAGTGCAAGCCTCACCCTCCTAATTGGCCCCATGAAGGGCAAGGAGGAACATTTGAGCACTCTGCTAAGTGGCTGCCTGTGGCCAGAGGGTTACCCTTTGGGGCAGCTCCCTCTTTTGAGCCCGGTGACATGAGTGGATGCACCCCGAGACCTCAGGGTGGTCATCATTTACTGATGACCTGAAGGTCATTTTCCCGAAAAAATAATTCCCTGAGCTGGTAGAGAGTGGATGAGTTCTTGAGAATCACAGACCGACAGGGACTAGCATGGCTGGGGAGAGGGAGCCCTCAAGGTTGAAAAAACGTGGGAAGAGTTGGCACCAAAGGCAAGCTTCTTTGCGGTCCAAGCATCCCCCATTGTCTACTTTTTAAACATGAGTTTCCAAACGGAGGGAGTCTGCCCTATGGAATAGGATCCTAGAGCTTGAGTTTACCAGCATTTGTTTTTGATGTTTGTCATCAGAGGATGGTTTTTATTTTATTGCCAGTAGCATATCAAAGTATAAAGAAGCAACAGTACTTCCATTTACCTGGAAAGTTTCCTTTAGAAATTCCTGGTGATCCTGAAGATTGCCTATAAGGAGAGAAAAGAGGCTTGTCTTATCAACATCTTGCCATGTCTTTCTCCCCCGGCTTGAGGACCAAACTGGTTGTTACCTTTTCAAGCAAAATAACATTCACAGAATAGTAGAAAGTAAAAGAAAGTCTGAATAATAAAATTAACACAGTAAGTTGGTGGTTTTTTTCATCTACATGTACATATTATAAAAACTAAAATTTCATACAGAAAACTTTTCTAAAGATATATTTATTCATCCATAATAATTACTAGTTATTATGTAAAACAGTAATAATTTAGCAGAGAAAATAAGTTTCAGATTAACTCAGATGGTTTCTTACTAATGTCCATGACCTCTGTGCCTATGATTGGAAAAGATGCAGGATGTATAGTAAACCTAGTGGGTGGTTCTAGGCTTTTTTCTGAATTATAGCTAGAGTCTTTCAATCCTTTGAAAGCATCTATTGGAAATGTAAAGTTGATTTTCCATATCCCCGAGAGGTCAATTAATTTTTTCTGAGACCATGATTACTGTCTTTTATACTTTTGTTCTTACCTTTAAGAAAATCTCCTTCTTCTCTTTGTGGCCTTTATCTTTTGCTTTGTACTATAGAATTTCTATACCCATTATTTTATTGTAAGTCAAGGAAAACTTCCTTAATTCCCCTGACTACATCCAAGGGTAAGCTCCTGGAAAGAACACCTCCACTGTTCTGTAGAAAGGACACTATTTAGACAGCATTATTTGGCATTCTTTTAAATATACATATGTATATTTTAGTTTTCTTGAATGGAAAAGTCTATTATGTTTTCTGTCCATCACCAAAATTAAATAGAAACTCACATGTGTTTAACACCTGAGAGACAGCATAGTACAGTAGCTGGAGTCATTAACAGGGAGTCACGCAAGTTATTTCTCGTGCCTCAGTGTTCCTCATCTGTGAAATGGAAATAATTATAGTAGCAACCTCATAGAGAAAATGAAAAAAGTTATGTTTGCAAAGGTCAGGGTCTGGCACGCTTCAAGCTCTCTGTAAGTTTCTAGCAAATTCTTTTTTAAAGATTTGTTCTTTTTTTTTTTTTTTTTTTTGAGAAAAAGAGCACATGCAGGAGGGGCAGAAGGAGAGGGAGAGAGAGAATCTCAAGCGGGCTCTGTGCTCATCTCACAATACTGAGATTATGCACTAAGCCAAAACCAAGGGTCTGACACTTAACCGACGGTGCCGCCCAGGTGCCCCGCTATCTGTCAAATTTTAGACAGTTTTTTTTAAGATTTGACAGACAGAAACACAGCCAGAGAGGGAACACAAGCAGAGGGAGTGATAGAGGGAGAAGCAGGCTTCCTGCCAAGCAGGGAGCCCGATGTGGGACTCGATCCCGGCTCTCTGGGATCATGACCTGAGCCGAAGGCAGTTGCTTAACCAACTGAGCCACCCAGGTGTCCCTATCTGTCAAATTTTAAAAGGAAACTATCTTTTATTTTTTAAAGGTTCGTTTTTAGCAACCTCTGTACCCAATGTGAGGCTCAAACACATGACTCCAAGGTCAAGAGTCCCACGCGCCTCTCACTGAGCTAGCCAGGTGTCCTCAAAAGGAAAACTACCTTTCTGTAATCTCTTCTGCCCTCTGGCATTTTTGAAGAAGTAAAATAGAACATTCCATCTCCTTTCTTTCCTCTCTTTTTTTTCCCAGAGCTAACTCCATGCTGAAGTCATTTTTGCCTGTCCTGAGAGTTTTGATGTTCCTACCAGTATATTCATTTTACTTTTGTGTGTTATAAAACTTTAAATGGCAACATATTGCATGTATCCTTTGTAACTTTCTGTACCCTCTCAAATTATGTATCTGAGATTGATCCCTGTTGATAGATATGGTTTTAATTCATTCATTGTAGGTGCTGTCTCATTCCATTACAGGAATAAACCGCTGAGAACAAATTGGTGGGAAGTGGGGTTGCAGCAAGCATCCTAGAACAAGAGCTTGCATGTGAGATTTCTCTCTGTGATGGACGATTTACAGAAGTAGCCGGGGGATGGGATGCATGGCTTCAGCTTTACTGGGTGTCCCACCAGGACTGAGTAACAGACTACGGTTTCCATGACCTTGCCAATCCTTGGGGTTACTGCGTTTACTGACTTTTGCCTCTGGGTTGGGTATGAAATAGTATGTCATTGTTTCCATTTTTATTTCCACAGTGAATAGTGAGGCTGGGCACTTTCATGATTATCGGCTGGGGGTGCTTCTTCCTCTGTGAGTTGCCTTTCTATGTCTAGTTTTGGGTGTCTGTTATTGCCCATTTAATTCTCTATTTTCTTATGATTTACAAGGTTCTTTATTCTGAATACTAATCCTTGGGAGAGAATGTGAGTTGTAAATGACTTCTCCCAGACTGTGATTTGTCTCTATTTTGCTGATAATGACTTTTACAGTAAAAATGCTTGTTTTAATGTAGTGTCATTAAGCAGTATTTTTTCTCTATGGCCTTTGGTTTGTATTTCTTGTAAAAAATCCCTATACTGATGTTCTGGGAGACAGCACTGTGTTTTGTTTTGTTTTTCAAATTTCATGGTTTTAATGTCTCACATACAGATCTTTAGTCCATCGGGAATTTATTTTACTTGCGGTGTAAGGAAAGGTTTTTGTTTTTTGTGTTTTGTTTTGTTTTGTTCCTTTTTCCATCTGGAGAACCAGTCTTTCTGATACTATTTTTAAACAGTAATTTTGGGGGCTCCTGAGTGGCTCAGTCGTTCAGCGTCTGTCTTCTGCTCAGGTCATGATCCTGGGGTTCTGGAATCGAGCCCCACATAGGGCTCCCTGCTCAGTGGGAAGCCTGCTTCTCCCTCTGCTTATGCACTCTCTCTCTGTCAAATAAGTAAATAAAATATTAAATAATACATAAACTAACGTCTCTACTGATTTGCACCACCCCTGTCATATATCAAGCTTTCATAAAATCTGGGTCTTTGGCTAGGCTCTTTTGTTCCCTAGTTCTGCTTGGTCTGTCCCAGTGCCTAAACCACAGTGTTCGCAATGTTGAAAGTTGATAGAGCAAGTATTCCTCTTCCTGTTGCTGTTCAGAATTGCCATATTGTTGCTCTGTTTTTCATTAAACTGCATTCTCTAATTTTTCCTAACGTTTGGGTTTGCTGTTGATTCTGTATATTGACCTTAACATCGTTCAGTCATATTGAATCCTTATTGTCTGCAGGTTCCCATGGATTCTGTTAGATCACCTGAAAATAATCAGTTTTGATTATCCCTTCTAATCCATCTTCCGTTTCTTTCTTTTTCTTATATTAACAGTGCTAGTCAGACTGACTTCAGATGCACCAATAGCAAAAAAAGCTGAGTTTAAAGATTTTATTTTTAAGTAATCTCCACAGCCAACATGGCGCTCAGACTTACAACCGCAAGATCGAGTCACGTGCTCTACCAAGAGCCAGCAAGGCACCCCCCCCAATCTAACTTTAAAGTGAATGCTTCTGATGTTTCATCATTAAGCATTACCCTTCTATGAGATTTATGGTTGGCTCTCTTTCACCAATTTAGAAAGTTCTCTTTAATTCTTAGTTTTGTTTGTTTTTTTTTAATTAAGAATGTGTTTGGGGTTTTTCTTAAAATTTTTCTGACACTATTAAGATTATCGTATGTAGTTTCTCTTTACTTCTTTCTTTCTCTCTCTCTCTCTCCCCTTCCTTCCTTCCTTTCTTCCTTCCTTCCTTCCTTCTTTCTTTCCTTCTTTTTAATTATAGAGAGTGCAAGTAGGGGGAGGGACAGAGGGAGGGAGAGAGAGAGAATCTTAAGCAGGTTCCATGCTCAGCGCAGGGCCTGACTTGGGGCTTGATCCCACAACCTTGAGATCATGACCTAAGCCGAAATCAAGAGTCAGGTGCTTAACTGACTGAACCACCCAGGAGCCCCTTTGCTTACTTTTTATTGCAGACTATATTAGGACTAGACTATGTCATCCTTCTATTCCTGAGATAAATTCTTCTTCATCATGTGTTTTTTTATACATCGCTAGGTTGGTTTTGCTAATATTTTATTTAGGGGTTTGCATGTAAACTTGAAGTTTTCCCTCTTACTACTTTCCTGTTATTCAGATTAAATACTAGCTTATAAAATGAATGGACATCGTGATGTTTAATTTAACTGACAGCTCACCTTAAATGTAAGAGAGAATTCAGTTACAGTTGTACAATACCCATACTCAATTTAATTACGGCGTCTGTCACAGCATTTTCGTACACTTTCTACCTTAGTTGCTGAATAGCCTTTAAGATTGAATGATCGACTCCACTGGCATTACTGCCAGTTCTTTATTTACTTTGCGTTAGAGCGTCTTCATAGACACATTTCTAACTATCCATGGAAGAGGACAATAAGATCCCCTGGGAATGAATATGGCCCCAGTCCCCTATATAAGCAATCAGCATCGGACACCTTTGTGACTTTAATAGAGGGTGAATTCCAGAAGTCATCAACAGATGCTTCAAGGTGTTTTTGTTTTTAGAGAAATGCCTTGGGATGCTCACTTCAGTGGTGCCTGTCCTATCACTTGCATCCCAGCTGTGTCAGTCTATCGGAGGGGTTATGCCAAATAGTGCCATTACTAAGACTGTGTAGAGAATGAGTGCCTCCGAGCAGAACTCTGTCCACGCCAGGTTGTTGAGGAGGCAAGGGACTCGATCATACTGACTTGCAACAAACGTATTGCTCTAACATGTTCTTCCGTGATGTGAAAACAAGCAGGTCCAAAGTTAATGAGTCTTTAGAGCACATTCTAAGCCAGAATTTGGCATAAAAGCTGTTTATTTGCCTGGAAATGTTCAGCCTTTCATCAGGATTCTCCATTAGGGACTCTGAGGGTCGCCATAATTCCCCAATATAGCTCTTAGAAAATAAATTAGGTAAAGACTTACCAGAGTCTCACATTGCCTTTAAATATCAGGTATTTGGATGGAATAAAAGATTTGATCCATACTGTCATTTTCAGAACCCAACACAAAGATTTGATGTTTGCTCAAAACAAAGACACTGAACTCTGAGAGTCAGGTTATTCCAAAAATAAAGAGCATCCAGACTTGCTGTAGAGAATAAAGGTTCTGTCACCGTGTTCGTCCTCACAAGGCAACTGTCTCCATCCTGCTTGTCACCTCCTTGAAAAGCTACTCCATAGGAAGGGACATAGCAGCATGGGTCTTCTCCGGGACAGAGAAAGGTACTGACATCTGAGGGCATGCTCGAGCTTGCCAAGGAACACACACACACAGGTCTTGTGGTTGCTGCTGTGTCTGAATCAGATGAATGTCAGCTGGTGTGGGGTATGAACTGCTAACTTCTAAAGGACAGTGTCGTTTGTGGAACTGCTGCCGTTGGGGGGAGGGGAAGTTAGAGCACCGAGGGTGACCATAGGGTTGCCGTTGTACCTCCCATTCCTGGTGTAGGACCTGCCACACCTTTGCGGCTTATATAAAGAATGAATGAAGGCATCCCTGCAGGTCCCCCTCAATTAATTTTGTCTTAAATCCGAAGACTCTTGAATTAGTCTCTTAAGCATACACCAGTGTGTTACCTACACTGGAATCTTTTCTTTATAATCAATACCAATGTCTTTCCCATTTCAGAAGCCAATTTACATTCTACCCACTGCCCTGGAAGTTTCTGTAAGAGCAGCCTCCATGGCCCATCTCTTTTGGCCCCCCAAAAATTAGTCAGTTTACTGAGTAGAATCCCTAATTGGCCAGTCTCTTTAGATATGTGGGGTTATCTTTTCAAATGATCAAATCAAAGGTACTTATTTTAGAAAAGGTAGAATAGAAGATACAGAAAATCGTAGATTATCAACCATGAGCTTCCACTCAAAGATAATCTTGTCATTTTGCTCTAAGGTCATCAAATAGGTAGACTTACCATGAGACTGATAGAACCAAGGTTCAGCTTCTATAAGTAAACAGTTAGCTTTTGTAATGAGTTTTATGTTTCTACCTTGTACTGTTGTTCTTAAAGAGATCTCTCAAAACTGTGTAAGACCATCCAAAACCTGGGCCTGTCACTGCCATCAAGGGGATCCATGGACTTTTACAAACTGAGTTTCTTTCTGTTTTGTAGTACATTCTGTTGCTTAGCAAAATATAAAGTTTTTCTTGTAGTCTTCTAGAATTCCTTTTAATAACAGTGTAGTGTTCAATGAATAGATTTCTTAAGTGAATTGATTTATTAAATGAATCCCCTGTTGTTGGGATTTCCCCATACTGTCCTTATAGATGATACCTTATTGAGCCTCTTCATCACCATACCTTTGTGAACAAATATGTAGAAATGGAATTACTGGCTCAAATCATATATATAATTTGTGCAGCTTTTGACATATATTAACAACGAACCCTTTAGAGAAGTGGTGTCATTTTATTTTCCCAACAGTGGTATGTGAGAAAATTCATTTTCCCAACCCTTTTCAGCATTGTTTATTGCATTGTAAAAACCTCGGCCAATTTTATAAGTATAAAAAGCTATCTTAATATTTTAATATTTATGTTTCTCTTATTAACTTGAAGAGTGCATTTCCTACCGGAAGGTACTCTAAGGGCTTTTAATATTTTTAAGGCATTAGCCATTCACAGTAGTTGTAATGCAAATATCGATCTGCATAATCTTTTTTAATTAATTTTTATTTTTTCCATAACCCAGCCACCCTGCCCCTTCCCCCCACCCCTCAGCAATCTTCAATTTGTTTCCAGAGATTAAGAGTCTCTTATAGTTTTTCTCCTTCCCGGTCCCATCTTGTTTCATTTTTTTCCCTCCCTACCGCCCACGACCCCACCCCCACCCCCCACCCCCGCCCTGCCTCTCAGATTCCTCATATCAGAGATGATCTGCATAATCTTAAATTGGATTTGGGGAGACTGAGGAATTGAGGTCACTTGGAATTGTCGCCATCATCTGCTTGTGGAAAATGCCATTTAGGGAAGGTGTGCCAGAAGGCAAGCATACATGTTAACTTGGCCACATTACAAGGGAGGGTTGAATTCTTTTCAGCCAAAAGGTACATGAGCATCTACTTTGTGCCTGACATTCTGCTATAGTCCCATCTAATGAATCCAGCAAGTCATATTGCAGAATTAAAAACAATGCTTGCAATTTCAGCAAAGCACAATGTGAGCACTTATGTAAGAAAAATTAATTCCTCAGTTCCTAGTGGAAAAGTGATAGAGGAGTGGTGGGGGGAAATGGCTCAGAGATTGTGTGCGTGCCAAGCAAACTGGCCAGGAGATCACCCAAGGTGACAGGACAGCGTGCAGTGGAAATGTGCCTGCTGAGGTCACAGGACAGGAGGATTTCCAGAACAACTCTAGTGCCATGGGAATGTGGTGTGATTAGGAGACAGGTCTGTATTAGTCCATTCAGGCTGCTATAACAAATTACTGCAGATTGAGTATCTTTTATTTTTTTTTTAAAGTTCTATTTATTTATTTTTGAGAGAGAGAGAGAACACGTGTACACGTCTGCATGTGGGTGCTGGGGAGGCAGAGGGAGAGAGAAGCTGACTCTCCACCAAACAACGGATCCCAGCCCAGGGCTGGATCACAGGAACCTGGGATGGTGACCTGAGCCAAAATCAAAAAGCTGGAGACTTAACTGACTGAGTCACCCAGGTGCTCCATCATAGACTGAGTATCTTAAAACGATTAATTTCTCACAATTGAAGGCTGGAAAGTTCAACACCGAGGATTCAACACCAGCAAATCTGGTGTCTGGGGAGGGCCGACTTCATGGTTTACAGGTGGCGGTCTTCTCCTTGTATCCCCACATGGCAGAGAGCAGAGAGACAACAAGCTGTCTCCGGTCAGTTCCTGGAAGAGCACTAGTCCCATCAGGGTGCTCCACCTTCATGACTGAATTGCCTCCCAAAGGCCCCACCTCCAAAAACCGACGAGGGGATTAGGATTTTAACATAAGGATGTGGGGAAACAGACCCACAGATGTTCAGTACAAGCCGGGCTGCAGTGTGAAAATCTTTGCCTACCGCATCAAGGTAAAGAATATTTGAGAGGATGTCCCACGTTTTGGAATTGATTATGAGATGCAAAAGATTCTGAGGATGTGTCGCACAAATGTGACCTGCCAAGTATATTTTTTTTGGTAAAATGTGACTGGGAGTTCTTGGTGAACAATCCACATTGCCTCTGCAGCGCCATAGAGATGGAAGAATTCTTGAATATTCTGGCTTCTCAGAGGGGCTCCAGGTGTCCTGAGGTTCATTTCAACAGGCTCTTGTTTTCAGAGCTCTATGCCTCCCCCTGCGCCCTGCTCCCCTGGGCATGTGGACTGTTTCTAACCATGTGTCCACCTTTAAGTTGACTTAAAAGACGAGAATCTTTTTTCCGAGCTGCCCCCTGTCATGCTTCAACATCTTCAAGCAGAAGTGTGAGGACAGCTGAGAGCCTCCAGAAAGGGGGGCTTGGGGGAGATGAGTGTGGCTCAGGGCAGGATTTCAGAGGCCATGGGCTTCCAGTGAGAGACGGGCAGGTCCATAGACTGGCAAAATGGGATCTAGTTAACCGTTTATTAGCTTTTACTTTAGGCAAGTTACTTGGACCTTATGAGCTTTGTTTCTCCTCTCTGTGAAATGGGGCCGTAATACTGACCTGGGAAGAGATGCTGTACTGATTAAGTGAACCCCGTGCATACCATTTCTGACACATAGCAGATGTCCTATGAATGCATTTCCCTGTCCTCTTTGTCATAAAAAGGGTGTTTTTGACCCAAAGGCCTTCAGACTTCCCCTGTAATCCTGAGCAGGCCACCCCACTCAGAGCTAGGAAAGAGCGTCCTGAACCCCATCAGTATGCCAATAAACCGCCATCATGCATTAAGAGGTTTCCTTCTGAGTTTAAGCATTTCTAAATACCTCTCCTGAATTGAGAAAGCAAACTGAATCTAAGTGCAAAAAGGCTGTTCTCTGTTTGTAAAGGCATCTTTCCCATCTTCTCCGGATTTTCACGATCTGTAACTGCACTTGTGTGCCCAGCTGGCGGCGGCCCCAGCCAGACCCTGAAGTAACCGTAATTTGGGCCTTTTTTTTTTCACTCAGAGCCTACAAATTCTATTTCAAGCGCACATATGTACAGAATGCAGATGTAGGAATGAAAACCAGGCCCTTTGGGTGAATGAGGCTGTGATGTTTGACTATAATGAGGTTGTAAGTGGCCCATCAGCAGGGGCCTTGCCCAGGCATGGTCGGGGCCCAGACCTCAGTGGTTTTGGCCTTTAGCTGTGGCATCGTGGATCACATGGGACAGTCACCGCATCTCCTGTTGGGGGTGAAAAATTGCAAGATCTGTGATCAGATAGACTTGAAAGCATTTCTCTGGACTCTTTGGAATGTGTAACAGCATGGATATTTTGAAGACCTAGCTCTTTGAAGAAGCTGAGGATCAAAATTTCCTCTGCTTGTGCTCAGGGCAAAAGCACTACTCCAATCAAGAAAACAGCCACTTCAGAAAATAGGTCTAATGTGTATACAGATTGGGAACAGGTCACTAGGCTGTTCCGTGTAGCAAAAACTCTTGTAGCTTGGATAGACCCCACAAGAACACTCCTTTTGGCTGACTGATAAATCATTCATTCTTTCATTCATTCAACAACCATTTATTGAGAACCTGCTATGTAACAGGTAGTATGTATAGGTACTAAGGGTACTGTGGTGAACAACCACCACAACAACAAAAACATTAAAAAAAAAAATCCCTGACCTCATGAAGCTTGCAGTCTAGAGGAAGGAAGTGATGATAAATAATAGCAGGAGTTAAAATATAAATTTAGTATATGTGAAAGGTGCCGAGGAATAGAAATGAAACAAAAGTGGGTGGTATAAAGTGTTGAAATTTTGACAAAGGTGGTGAGGGAAGGCCTTGCTGAGAAACCGACTTTCATAAATATCTGAAGGATGGTCTGGACAGATATAAATCTAGATCAAAAATACTGCCCTCTGGACTTGAGAAGCGATTTCTCTATTGTCTTCTGGTTTCTGAGTTGCTGTTAAGAAAACTCATGACTTTCTGACTGCTGTTTCTTTGTGACTTTTCTTCCCAACCTTCTGGGAACTTGTAGGACCTTCTGTTATCGTCCCGGCCATCTGGAATGTCTCAGTGACCAGCCTGATTATGTTGTGCATTTCATAAACTTTTTCAGACTCTGATCTCTGGCCCTTCAGTTTGGGGGAAAATCTTTTATGCTTTTTGTAAGTCTTCTGTTTTTCCTGATCTCCTTTACCCAAATTCCCATTAATAATACTTGGGATGCACTGAAATAATTCTCTGTTTCTCTTATTATTTTTCACTGTCTTCTGTCCCTTCATCTTTTTGCTCCACTTTCTGAGATTTCATCAACTTTTTCTTCCTCCCTGAATTTTTTTTCCTCCCTGAGTCTTTTTGCTCCATTTTCTGAGATTTTATCAATTTTTTCTTCCTCCCTGATTTTTTTTTTAATTAAGGAAAATCTACACCCAACCCTAAGATCAGGAGTTGCATGTTCTACCCACTGAGCCAGCCAGGCACCCCTCTTCCTTCCAGATTTTTAAATTCCTGCTCTCATGATTCCCAGAGCTTGCTCTTGCTCTCCAAATGTTCCCCTTTTCTTGGACTCTCTCATCATTTATGAGTTTCTGTTTTCTGTTTATTTTGGTGTCTCGTGTTAGCGGCTTGTATGAAACGTCTGCTCATTCCGGGTAGCCTGCAAACGTGTGAGTAAGACGTGGCCATACTGACTGGAAGCTTTCATATTTGGGTTGGGCCACTTCACACAATGAAGATCAAACAGAACTTGAGCACTACCTTCAAAAATCTATTGGTCTTTTCTCACAGGAGACTCAACTTTCCTAGAGGGGTTCCTCCAGCTTCTTGACTCAGGGTCACCATTTGCAAACATTCTGTGAGAAGGCACCTCACCCACCTTCCCCTGTGCCTGGTGAGCCAGAAACCGGTCTGTTTGATTCTACCTCTTCAGTCTTCCTCTGTGGATGTGGGGAGTTGGTTGAAGGGGACAGAAAGCAAGCTTTGGAGAGCACCACTAGAAATAAAAGGAAATTTAGTCAGGCCTAATGCTTCCCACTCAGTCTGCCTTCCTCTCCTCAGAGGGATCTGGTGCCTTGCCCCTGGAGCTTCCCTACCTGCATGTTTTATCCGGCGTTCTCCCCTTGAAGACTCAGGTGTCGGCCTTTTCTTTTCTGGTACTATTTCCTCTCTCATTTCCTTAATTCTTTGATCTATGCTTTTTTATTCCTCATTGTTGCTTTAATGGAATTTCAGGAGGAGATAGAGACAAATTTATTACATAAATTGCCTTATTGTAACCAGAAGTCATATTCTCTTCTTTTTTGAGTCTCTCCTGCTAAAGCCTACTCTAGTGGTATTAGTCTGTCCCCAGTAGATTCTCACAGGGAGTGGATTCAAATTAAATGTCAGGATCTTTGATACCCTGTTTCAGTTGCACATTTTTGAATAACAAGTGACCATAAACATAGTGAATTAAATCAACAATTTCTTACTTTCTTTATTCTATAATGTGGGCAGGGCTTGGAAGGAAGCATTGCATTTTGGTTCCATGTGATGGTAGCTGGGGAAGATCGCCTGGAGCTGGGGTTCTCCTCCCAAGGTGTGTCACCCACATGACTGGCCAGTGGTATATAGAATGGATGCTTAGTGTGGGCCTTCAGTCAGGGTTTTTATTCTTCATGTTACCTCCCCACATGACTCAGTTGGACTCACAGAAGCTTGGTTCTTTGAGGGAGCACCCAAGACCACACATCAAGAGGACATGGTCTAGTTGCAAGCCATTACCAAGCCTCCATTTTGTGTCTTAACTTGCTAATATCTCATTGGTCAGAACAAGTCACATGGCCAAGCCCAGAGTCATTGTGGGAAAGGACCACACTCCCCAGGAGCCTGAATACTGGGAGGTATGGTTCATTAGAAGTCATATTCCCCCGCTTCTGTTTTTCTTTATCTAACTGACTTGTTCCATTTTCTTTTGGAAACATTGGGGTGCTAGATTGTTTTCTTGTAGATAGTTTCATTTGGTATAAACATTCAATAAATATGTATTAGAGCCATAGAAATATTGTAGCCCTTCCACTTAAAATGTCTCTGAATGGACTATAAAGACCTAACCTGCATAGCTTACCCATCGCTACGATGATTTTGTTGTTAATGAAAAACATGGGCAAAATCACCTTACGAGGTCAAATTCCTAAATATACCTTTCAAGGGAATAAAGTACTGTCTTTTGCTTTAGGCTATCAGAGGTTAGCTTCTTGTTCTTTTGGGTTTAAAATAGTTGGAAATTAGCCTCTTTACCACCTGCCTGGACTCCAAAGAATAAAAATGAGTATTCATGTGATAACCAGAGCATGCACTCCTTGGGAATTCCAAACAGACATCTCTTATTACACGCTTTCCGAGCTTGTCCTGACCACTGCTGCCCATGGTAAGACAGAAAAGGCTAAGTTTTTGCTGCATGTTGCGTGAGTCTTGATCAGGGACTGATAACTGTGTTCATTTTGCGTGCAGGGGTTCTCTATCTCCAGTATGGAGATGAAACCAAGCAGCTCAGGATGCCGAATGAAATCACAAGTGCAGACACCATCCGTGCTCTCTTCGTAAGTGCCTTTCCACAGCAGCTCACCATGAAAATGCTAGAATCGCCCAGTGTCGCCATTTACATCAAAGATGAAAGCAGAAATGTCTATTATGAACTAAATGATGTAAGGTAGGTAGTTGTGTGTGTGTGTGTGTGTGTGTGTGTGTGTGTGTGTGTGTGCGCGCATTCACCGTACTCCATTTAGTACTGCGGCAGTGTATTCTGGGTCCTCATCTCTCCATGTGTCCGTGAAGAAAGCACAGCTATTATCCTGATTGGCAGGCTTAACTCGCCCAGGTGTGAATTCACCATCTGTTTTTTCTGTAATCTGTTTACAAGGTCTGGTTTATAAAGATGAGGACAGACTTCTTCTGAAGCCCAGAAGGTGGTGGAGAGACTCTATCTGGGCCGTTAATTTACACGAACAGGTTAGAGTAGAAACAGGGAACCCTATGCTGTTGTCCACAAGAAAAGAGTCTGAGAAGCACTCTCCATCTCCATGTTTTTCTTAAATAGCTGGCCTTACCAAAAAATCTCCTTTTCTAGGTGGGCTTTCTCCAGGGCCCCTAGGAGAATGTACTCTCAAAAGAGGCTAAGAGGACTCATGCTACTGCAGGGGGCACAGAAATGAAAGCACGTGTACCGCCATGATAGTGGTGTTCTACAGCAGGAAGGACCCATCCATCCCTCCCGGCAAACAGCCTGACAAACCAGACTTGAATTAACACAGACAAGGAGTCGCCCGGTGTAGCTCCTAGACATTTTAGGGCTTAAAGTATTGTGGGACTGATTGAGCCCTTTTGTTTTATGGGACCAGAAACTCAGATGCATAAAAGTTAAGGGACTCACTCAAGATCACACAACCACTTCATTTCCAGGCGCAGCCCCAGACCTGACTGTCCACATCCTTTGTGAAGAGTTTTTTTGGTTTTGTTCGTGTTTTTTTATTCCCTTGGAATGGTCCCTGCCCAACTGATCTAGTCCACAACTTGGATTTTTAGGTCCCTTCTGCCACGGGGAGAGCAGAGAGCAGGATGCCCTGTTTCTTCATTATGGAATTAATAGAAACCACTTTTTAACAGTGTGCCTCTAGTGCATAATGCATGTGAACTGCTAAATACCCAACAGTGATCACAAATGACATATTTAGGCATGTGCCAAGGTGAATGAGTAATTTAGGCCTTTCATCGTTTGGCACAGGCCCTAGGGAATGGGTGCTACGTCTGTTGCACCAACTTGCTACCTTTAAAAAGCGTGTTTAAATATTCATGGGTATCAGAAAATTCATGTCTTTTTTTGAAATAAATTATTAATCAGACTGTCACACACAAAAAAAGAAAAAATTGAAGATACAGAAAATAAACCTAAACATGGAGCCATCACGTTGTATCTAAAGAGTATATTTGTGGTCACACAGTCCCAGATAGTGTTTTTCACATGGGCATGTTGTTTTACAGCTATTTTCTTAACTGTCCGTGTTTTGCGGTTAGAGGACTGGAGAGAAATGGTAATAATAAATCTGTATGAAACTACATCAAGCTATTTTTTATTTTGGAGCTCAAGTGTGACGAGGTTATTAGGAAGAGTTGGATCCCACTGTCTTGCAGCCCATGCAGGCATTTTTATTTATTTATGTTTTTTCATGCAAGTGTTTTTAAACTGCAAAGAGTCATGATTTTCTAGAGCCTTTCCCAAACCTCAGAACATTATTGCTAGGGCTCCCTTTATGCGTTCTTCTGAGTGTCGCGAGGAAGTTTCAGAGAGAGAAATGAGAGGGAGGACAAAGGGGAAAAGATGCTCCCCAACTTTCGAACTGAGATGATTCTCCTTGATGCAAAGTCCGTTGATAAAACAGATGAAAATAGTGCTTGAGAGAAGACAGGATCCTTTCTTTCAACATTAATAATTTTTACTTAATAATGTTTGCATTTGGCAAAGTCATTTTAAAGTCTAATTTAAAATGTTTAATGGGAAAGCCATTGATTTATAAGTTTGTCTATAATTTTACTTTTCAGTATTTTGATTTACCGATAAAAATGTATCTGAAAATACGTGGTTAAAGTGTTTTTATTTGGCGATAAATATAATGTTTATGCTAGGTGATCCTATGTATGTCTTTTCCAAAGAATTCTTTTCTTTGCTTATATGCATAAAATGCCTCAATTATATTTTGATTGGTAGAATAAATTATCACAACAACATTATATAGATTCTCTCTCTCATCTTCAAAAATGCACCATGTGGACACAGAAGACAATGGCTTTAATCTTCTGAACCCAGAGACAAATTTTCTTTCACATCCAGTGTTTTTGAAGGTAGAGTGTATTGGTTAAACGTTTAACTATTTCGTCACTGGGTTGGGCTCTTCCTATTTTCCTTAGGGAAATGGTATGGAGCGTGCATTCAGGTTGAAATTTCGTGCTATAAATGTTGCCATGGTAAATGCAGTCTGGGCTTTACTGTTGGTTCATCTTGGATGAACATGTTTCTAAATTAATCATAAACCAACCTCATGTATTTTAAATACCTTTAGAATCACACTAAGTTTTTTTCATGGCTCAAGTAAGGTTTTCAGTTTCTTCATACTTGTGAGTCCCCCCCCCCACCCAAAGCCACGGTGGGGGTTCACTAAAGGAACCTCCCCCCACATCCTCACCTTCTGTGAGCTTTCGCCTTCATAGTAACCTACCCCCTGTGAGATAACAGGGGCTGCATGCCCCCCCTTACACCGGCTCATAATGAGCTACTTGAAGTCTGGAACGGTCCGGCAAGCTTGGGCTAGTCATTGCTTCAAAGCGACTACGGACAGATATTTAAAGGAGGGAAGCAAGACTAGTCCAAGAATCCTCCACTCCATTTAAAACAAAACATAACCCAGTAATCCCAGAGATTGCGATCAGCCCACAGAACGTGTGGCTGCTGCACCTGGAGGAAAGGAATGCATCTCCCTGCACACACGTCCCAGAGCTCAGCACGCCGGCCTTGGAAGGACACAGTGCAAACGAGGCTGAAAGTGCCTTGGGTGGCCTTTCTGCTGATGAAAGCTGAATGTGGAGGGAGAAGGACTTCGTAGACATTCCTGTGCTCTTAAATAATTTTAAGGTAGGCTCTGAGCAAGATGTGGGACTTCTTTCCTTAGCTGCGGTATGACTGACTTCCGGGCTCTAAATGCTGAGCTCAGAAGGAGAAAGAGACAAGCAGAAGACTCAATCTGCTGCTATTCGTTCTAAAGACTCTGCATGTCCTCTCAGCCCTCTTGTATGTAGACGAGTATTTTTAATAGGCACAGTGGAAGGAAAAGAACACATTGTAAAGATACTAGTTTTGATCTTGTTGGTACTTTTTTCTTTTTCTTGGACTGCAAATAACATTTTCTGTTCCTTGCCGAAAGTGTTTGAAGGAAAAACCATTTTCCTTTGTGTGCATTCGTGAGATAAGCAGAAAACCAGGTGTTTGGGCAATGTAAATGATTAAATATTTAAATATTAACCAAATCTCTTTGAACGTACTGTAAGTATTAGAGCTTTATTGTCCCTGAAAGTGTTAGCTTTCCTTGCTCAAATCTTGAAAGAAAGTCCATGCTGACCGATATTTGTGGGCTGAGGACCTCAGGGAAAGACGAATACTTTCTGAGGAACAAAAATGGGAAAGAAAAGCTGGAGTCACCTTTCTCCTTTTCCTTATTTATTTTTGCCTGGTGTATGGTGAAAGAACTTTTTATCCGGTTGACTGTAGACAACAGTTGGATTGTCTGTTTGTGTCTCTTACCTGATTCTGCAGGGCAGGCAAAAGAAATGGCCAAAGTAAGGCTCCTTTCATCT
Source organism: Spilogale gracilis (assembly GCA_004023965.1). Taxonomy (NCBI): domain Eukaryota; kingdom Metazoa; phylum Chordata; class Mammalia; order Carnivora; family Mephitidae; genus Spilogale; species Spilogale gracilis. The sequence continues at coordinate 42,478 of PITA01012136.1, read as the reverse complement.
GCCATAGTCATTGATGTTTTTGATTCCAGGAACATTCAGGACAGATCGCTCCTCAAAGTGTACAACAAGGACCCCGCACATGCATTCAACCACACACCGAAAACTGTGAATGGAGACATGAGGGTAAGTGTTCCTGTTCTATTTTTAATTTTATTCAATAGGTCAGGCCATCCCTTTTTCTGGCACGGTCTCCTAATGAAGTCACACCCCATCCCCGGGTTTCAAGGCTTCTTACCTCTCATCTTGTGTGATGATTCATGATTTGTGCCTTGGTAAAGAAGTTAGATTTCCCAGACATTTGGGGCAAAGGGACTGAAATAGGTCCTGAGCGTCCTCATTTATCTCTGAGCCTGGAGTTGAGTTGTTTCCTCACTCCAAGAGGATCCTGAAAATCTTTGTGTCAAAGCATCTTTGGTCGGTATACATTAACTTGCTCAGAGGATAGCTTGCTATTTTTTTCTCTAATTAAAACAAAACTAACTTACAAACAATAACAAAAAACCCATATACAATTCCATGTAGAATCTCTTACTGTTCTTCCATCAGCTATTCCAAGCAAGCCCTAGCCTTCTAATTAAATTATTCACCTTCTGATTCACAACTGTTTGCTGCTGTACTGTATTAAATATCATCAAACCTTATCTGAACCCCATCGAAGGCATAGTCCAAAAATCTGCATGGTGTGGGAGCTGAAATTCTCTAGGTTCAGATCATCCTGGAAGATTATCCAAACATTCAAAGCATCCAGGGATGTTTTGAAGAAAAACAGAAAAGACATATTTTAAAATCATATTAAGGCAAGTTTGCTAAAAAAGGGACTGAGTTTCTAACAATAGTGCTATGTTCCCCTCCAGGTGAACCTCCTCCCCACCACACACACAAATGTAGAAGGTGCTGCACCATTTTATACCATCCTTTCTGAGGACTAACACTCTGCCAGAGGCTGGAGTTTAACTAGGAAAAAAGTAAATGAATAGGTCTTCTTGTCAAAGAAGCCCTGCCATTGCCTATCCTAGCACTGTGCTTGCAATCCCCGGTGAGGTTGTCTGTGCTTCAAGGACAGAATGTATCAGTTTACTATTGCTGCTGTAACAAATTAATACATGTTTCCTGGCTTAAAACGACACAGATTTACTATTTTGCAGTTCTGGTGGTCGGAAGTCCCACATAGTCCTCAGTGGGCTGTCAACTCAAGGGGTCAGCAGCGAGACGTCAGCTTTGCTTCTGGAAGCTCTAGAGAGAATGTTCTAGAGATCACATACATTCCTCAGCTTGCAGTCCCCTCTTTCCATCTTTAGACTCAGCCAAATAGCATGGCTCTGATCAGGCTTCCGTTACCACATCTGTAACTCTCCCTCTTCCACATTTACTGACATTGTGATTACACCAGGCCCACCCAGTGCCCCACAATAATCTCCTTATCTGAAGGTCAACTAATTAGCAACCTTAATCCCCCTTCCTTGTGTAGTCACAAGTTTGGCAGATTAGGGAGCAGATGTCTTTGAGGGACCATTGTTCTGTGTACCCCACATGGTGTGTGAATTGGGGACCAAGAGACCAGGAGATCCGATAGAAAGTACTGGAAGAATTTTTAGGGAATTCTGGACTGGAATATGAGTGATGACATTGTGGGATCAGAGCGCACATTTTGGGAAGAAAAGACCTCTTATGTCCTCAGCTGTAGATTTGTGTGTGTGTGTGTGTGTGTGTGTGTGTGTGTGTGTGTGTGTGTGTGTCAGAAACGATATGCAATTTGAAGCAAAGGCTGTGTTGCTACTTCAGAAAATCTAGGATTTTGGGGCTTATTTTTAGCTAGTTACACTTTAAATGCAAACCCGCACCACGTGAAGACTGAGTCATGCTGATCGTGAAACACGGACTGAGTGTTGTTACAGGACCCTTGCTTTTTGTTATTTCATTATTCCTTCTCAGTGACATTCTTAAGAGTCTTTGTTCCCTCTGGATATTGTTAATTTTTTTGATATGTCTAGCCCTCAAACTGGAGTTTCATGGCGCTGAGATCTGCTTCTGTTACATAGAGCCCACACAGGGGCCCCAGAATTGCCTCTGAAAATCTTGGTTATGGCTGGGAGGACACCTGTTTTAACTCTTAAGCAGATGTGATACCTACATAAGGACCAGCAGTGAGCACATAGAGATTCAAATATCAACCATATGGGCAAAGCCTATTAGAATTCAGAATGTTTGCTCTGGGTTTCAGTCAAGTTGCTCTGCTTTTACTTTTAGACCAGACCCTAGCGATCTTTCTGTGTTGCCCACAGCCCCCTTCAGGCAGCATTTTTTGTGTGTGTGAGGAAATCATTTGCTGTCCCCAGATGACAAGACAACAAATGTTCACCATCCAGCCCCCAGACATGCTTCTAGGTTTCCGAGAAGATTACTTAGGCACGAGAAATAGAATGTGGTTTTAAAAACCAATGAGATGTGATCATGGCTGCTGTTTGTAACTTGGCCCCTAGGCACGGAAGCTAACAGACATGGAATTCCTTCAGCCTCACCTTTTTGGCTGTGGAGGTTGGAATTCTCTCTCCATGAATATAGCTGCTTTGAAAGGGAAGGACGCTAGGCTGAGCCCAGCCTGGAGCCCAGCTGCATTCCCCCATCGCTTATGGTAAAGAACGGAAAGAGAGAACAGAGCAAGGATCAATGACTATAGACTAAACCAAGCTGCGTGGTGGGTTTCGGAGAGCTCCCTCCTTCCGTCTGTTTGCAATGTGCGCATGGCCGTGAAGGAATTTGATGATAACTACTTGCATGAGGCAGGGATGCAGCCCCTTGCCTGATGTCATCCGCCTTCCACTGCCAGCCTCCAGATGCAGCCTGGGACAGCCCACCCCGCTGCCCACCCGTTATCCGCAAACACGCCTAGCAGGGAAGACATTGGTTGGATGGAGCAGAGGTGCAAAAACAGCAACACCAGAACTCTGTGCGGTGGCCTCCCCGAGACAGTCCTTAACCAATGCGTTTAAGATCTTAGCCTATGAAACCAAAGACAGTGGGAGACTCAAAGTCGACACGGGTCAGTTCGCCAGAACAGTTGAATGATGACAGCAGTGGTGTTACCCAGGAAGCCTGGTAGACTAAGTATTGACTTCGAGGTTATGGGCCCCAGAGCATGTGTAGAATACGGGCCGGGTGGGGAAAGCCTGCATCTAGCTCTTCATTTAGCATCTAGCCGAGCACTTCAGAGCTCATCTGTGGATGGAGACTTGTGGTTCTCTGCTGGAATGGAGCACACCCGGCTCCTGATTCTTTGCACGTGGGTGCAAATCACCCCGGTCTAATTGAATCGCGTGGCTTTTGTTTCCTTACACAATAAGATAGTAGCTTTGAAATCTAGTTTGCAAGGGACTGAACTCACCAGATGGAGGAGGCCCTCTTGCAAAATCCTGTGTGCACTCAGAAAGGAGCCGTCCCACTTGGGGGCTCTCAGAGGGTTACCAGGGACTTCCTGCTCACAAACCCAAGGGCTTTCTTGTAGTTTGGGGGCTTTGCCACCCTCCAATGTACTGCTCCCATCATTCAGATCTTTCCCTCTTGTATGTCTTTCACTTGTCCTTATATAGGACAGCTCCCAGATTTGCATTTAGAACACCCTCCCCATTTAAGATGGCCCTCCATCTTAAAATACTTCCTAATACCAAAATCAGCCGCTGCCTCCCAGACCTCTTTTATTTCAGCTCTGCCTTTGACACCCGTGAATAGCCTACTTAGAAACCTTGGTTTCTATTTACACCACCATTCCTAAATCCCTTGCTTACGTTCAAACACATCTCAGCCAGCTTCATTCATTAACCCTTCTCCTTCCTGCCCCTACATGGTCTTCAGTGTGCTCAGGCGGACTTCACCAGTGTGTGTGCGCGTGTGAATTTTTTTTTTAATTTAATCTGCATTCTTTCACTTGTGGTTTTTCTCTTCTTGCTGGCTTAATCATTACATCAACCTGTTTGACCTTTGAAACCAGCTCTGTCATCACTCTAGACTTCAAGAGCCCGGTGTTCACCTTCCAAGTGGCTGTCTCCACATGGCTGTTCTTCCAGTGTTTCCATTGTATCCCACTAAAGAAAAAAAATCCTATCCTTTTTTTTTTTTTTCCCCCCTTAGAAGTCCTTTTCCTTCTAGCTTTTCCTGTGTAGGCAAGGTAGAGTGACATTGATGGTGTGTGTGTGTGCATTTTGACAGATGGGGAAGAAGAGATTTTTAAAAGTTGAATTATCAGTGATTGTTTGATTGCCTAACTCCTGTTTCTCAGCACATCCCCCCGTCACCCAGGCTGGTCAAGACCATTCGGGAAGGCCTCTTACAGATGCTCCTTTGGCTATTGCCTGAACTATGATGGCTGTTCTCGCAATAGCTAACTTTTTTGAGCATTTACTAAGCACTCTTAGGAGTGATCTCATTTAATCCCCAAGACAACATTTTGAGGCCGGTATTAGTTGGTATGTGCCCTTCTATTGCCAGCTCAGAACACAGTTGCTCAGATAAGTTAAGAAGTTTGCCCAAGACCACACAGCTAGAGAGCAACAGAGCTGAGATTTGAACCCAGGCAGGCGGGCTCCGGATCCCCGGCTCTCAGCAACGCTAGTGATCAGTCATGCAGTAGCCTTTATCCAGGCTCCCATCTCTCCTTACCCCAGTCCAGCAGCCACTTCCCAAGCCATCCCCCAAGCCCACCAGCCCACCACAGAAAGAATAGTGGCTGATGGATGGTGTCATCCACATCCCAGTAGCCAGGCAGAGTCACCTCACAGTGCTAATGCAGATATCTGAGGTGCCCTCTCCCTCCTCACAGATCTGTCTTTCAAAATCACTTCCATCTAACATCCAACAGGACAGTTGCCCTATTCCTTCAATAAACCATTGGTCTGGGGAAAAAAAAAAAAAGTGGGTGGACACTGTACGTTTCCCAGGTCACGTCTATACCATAACAACCAAATGCCGCATGAGCACCGTGTTGGGATCCTGATCGGAACAACCAGCTGTCAAAGACATGTTGAACTCTGTGGGAGATTTGAACATGTGTTAGAAATCAGGTGATGTTGGGCACCTGGGTGGCTCAGTCAGTGAAGCGTCTGACTCTTGGTTTCAGGTCAGCTCATGATCTTGGGGTCCTGGGATCAAGCCCTTTGTTGGGCTCTGTGCTCAGTGTGGAGTGTGCTTCAGATTCTTTCTCCCTCTCCCTCTGCCCTTCTCCACCCTCTCGCTCTCTCTGTCTCTCAAGTAAATAAATAAAACCTTTAACAAGAAAAGGAGGGGCACCTGGGTGGCTCAGTTAGTTAAGCGACTGCCTTCGGCTCAGGTCATGATCCCAGAGACCCGGGATCGAGTCCCACATCGGGCTCCCTGCTCGGCAGGAAGCCTGCTTCTCCCTCTCTCGCTCCCCCTGCTTGTGTTCCCTCTCTGGCTGTGTTTCTGTCAAATAAATAAAATCTTAAAAAAAAAAAAAAAGAAAAGGAATCCGGTGATGTTAAGGGATAACTGGTCATTCCGTTAGGTATAATAATGGCTTTGGTGGTTATGCTTTGTAGCATGAGACGTGCTAAGTATTTACAGGCTAAAGGGCACAATGAATGGGATTTGCTTAAAAATACTCCAGCAGAGTAACCAGAAAAGTGGATATAGCTGAGACGAAATCGGTAAACTGCTGAAAAATGCCACAGGTGGATGATGGGAGTTCTCAGATTATTTTCTCTTCTGTTTCCAAATGGCTGAAAATTTCCATATTGAGATGTTAAAACATAAAAAGTTCTTTTGGAGGCCAAATGAAAGACACCTACTTGACCAAGCTTTTGCTAATGCTCTGGCAGAATTCATCTTTCCCTTCCAGGAGCACGTGGCACCTTGTCCTGGTGTCCAAATCATTCAAATGCATGTGTGTCTCATCTGCAAGACTGTAAATTCTCCAAAGACGCAAACCGTCCCCTGTTCATCTCTGTACCCCTCTGCCCCTCCCGAAGCTGGCCATGATGTCTTACCCACGGTGAGTGGAAACCCAGGAGGCGCGACTGCTCTCCCCCAGTGCCGCCGTGCCTCAATTACGCATTTTCTGTCATTAACGCGAACCCACTGTAAAAACATGTCTCTGTTCTCAGCAGCCGAAATAGTTGCGCTTCTCCTGGTTTATTTTTGCCATACGGACACTTTGAATCTCAAAACTGATCATTTTCCCTCTTTGTGTTGCTACTCTAAAGCTTAGAATTAAATGTGTTTCCCGCCCACAACGAGCGTGCAGGCATTCGTGGCGTGTGTTTTGTGTGTTGGCTGCGTTCCTGGCCTCTTTGATTTCCTTGCTTTCATCTTTTTGTCAGATGCTCCACTGTGACTTTTGGGAGGGAGGGGGGCAAAATGGTAATAATTTCCGTGAATTCTATTCATTTCTCTGTGGAGTCAGGCAGGGTGCAAGTAGTATTCATTCTAGACCATTGTTTTTCTGGATGTAAGATAACAGCCCTTTTTGTTTCTACACAGCAGGCAATGTGTTAACTACTGTACATACTGATTAGCCAAGAACTACCGAGGAGGTGTACTGACTCCATTTTTACTAATGATGCAGCTGAGACCAGTGAGTCTTTCCCAGGCCCATGCAGCTGGTAAATGTCAGGCATTGGATTTGAACCCAGTTCTCTCTGACTCTCTGTATTCATCTGTAGCCTCCCTTCCTTGATATTTCTGTTGAAGTTTTTCAATTTTGAAATGATGTTCCTGATGAAATTTTAGAACCCGTTAAATATCCTTTCTTAATATTCATCTGATTTCTTAGCCCTGTTAGGTCTCTGTTACATGGCGTCTGTTTATGTCTGACTTTGCTCCGTTTTGTTCTCTTCCGGCCTTGCTTAAAAAGATACACCCTCCACCTCCAACCCCCTAAAAAATGAAAGAAGGAGAAGTATATGTCATTTAGTATGTATGTCTGAAATGGCTATGCCTTCGAGTTCTTTTTACCATGGGGCAGTGTTCTGGTTGAGAGGAAGATTTTGGAATTTGGGGGGGGATGAAGTAATCCTAGATAAATGGAAGAGAAGAGGGGTGCCTGGGTGGCTCAGTCAGGTAAACATCTGCCTTCAGCTCGGGTTATGATCCTGGAGTCCTGGGATCGAGTCCCACATAGGGCTCCCTGCTCAGCAATGAGTCTGTTTCTCCCACTCCTTCTGCCCCTCCACCTGCTTGAGCACTTTCTCTCTCTCTCTCTCTCTCAAATGAATGAATGAATGAATGAATGAATGAATAAATAAATAAATAAATAAATAAATAAAATAAAATAAAAAGACATGGAAGAGAAGAGAATACCATAGAAACGGAAGTTTCCAGACATACTCCTAGCCAATCCTCTTTCAGTCATTCAGGGTTCTCCTCCTTGACCCACCACCAGTAACCGTGGTATTAATGACTAACATTCAAAATATACTGACTCCAGCCAGGTCCTGCACTAAGCATTGGGCTTGTATTCACTCTCATTTGATTTTCAAAACAACCCAGTGTGGGGGGAATTCTTGTTTTCCCCTGTTTCAGATGTGGAAGCTAAGGATCAGAGAGGTTAGGGAACTTGCTTGAAGGCACATAGCGCTTCTGTGGTAGAAGTGGATTGGGAGCTAGGCAGGCCAAGTCCAAGAACTGGCCTTCTTGCTTCCTCTGGTGGTTACGACTGTCCTTCTCCACTTGGATCCCTTCATCATCAGTGTCTGTATGCTTACCCATGTGTGAAGACCTAACTCAAAAGCCACCATCTTCATCAAGACTTCCTACCTCCTCGCTTTTCAGACCTCCCCAGAACCTCACCAGTCTGCCTCCCTCCCTTAGCCCACTTACCTTTTCCTGCCTGCCATGGACACAACTTCAGTTTTTTTTTTTAAATCCTTAGCTTCTGTAGGGGTGAAGTTCCCATTCAGTTCATTTTCTTGCTCCCTATGTTTCCTTCTAACAATGAGGAAATACTCATTAGCTGGATGAAAAAAATGGTTCACTTCAACGCTTTTCCTATCACAAACTTTCAGTGGATGCCCTCTTTGCTGAGATCAGTACAATGATTTATAAATATTAATGTGAACATTTGAGTCTGCAACACATTCCCAAGCTTCTCTCAATGGTAGTTCCTGACCAAAATGAGAAATAAGAATATCCATCTGTCCTAACAAATTCCCCATCCTATCAATATAATTTTATAGCAGTTAGTAACCCTCAAGTTTAAGATAAGAATAACGGAGGGATCGGATTGAAACAAGTGATTGTCACAAAAGCATACAGATCTGCTTTTTAAAAATTTCTTTTCAGGAGTTGAATTCACTTGTGGTAGAAAGAAAGCTAACCTCTGGATACCAGATTGAATAAGAAAGATCTTGTTGTGCGGTATTTACAGCTCAGTAGGACAGATCTTACCTGTCGATTGCATTTAGTCAGTGTTTCCTGTTGGATACTCCAAATACTCCAAACTCAACTAAGTAGGACCAATGATTTTAGACCAGTTAACCTAGCTCCAAAGTTCACTGGTTCACTCACCCAACCATTATGTTCCACACCCCTCCTCGGATTCTGGCTCTTGGGCAAGATTCTGAAGATACAATAGTGAGCGAGTGTGGCAACTACCCTCACAAATCTTCGAATACAGCAGAATGTCCAACGTCAGTAATCCACAAGTCCATCATCAGTTGTGATATAGACATCTGGATGTTTCCACATCAGTTCTAGGCTCAGTGAAATCCTTGCCTCCATTCTATTATTTGCTTGAGTTAACACAATGGAACTCATGTGAATGATGTATCTAATTATGTCCCCTTTACATCGTGCTTTTCTGACAGGCAAAAAGATGTTTACGTCACCACTGGTAAGGAATTACTCTTCTTGAAATGATTAGTGAGGCAAACACATTTGAATACAGTGGCTCCCCAGCATACGGGAGATATTTTCTTCCTCCCTAGCTGCTTCCAGTTAGACTTTATTTTCTAAGAAGCAAGAAAGGGTAATATATGCAAATCTGATAGGCAGCTTCGAAGTGATACAAATCTCATCTTTCCTGCCGTGTGGCCGCTTGCTTTTCCTTGCACTTATTTTTTTGTCATTGAGAGGTTATGACAACATGAGCCATATTGTATTTATAAACATCACGTGTTTCCTTGATATGGCTTGCAGTTTCTGCCGGACGGAACACATGGAAGAAACATTTCTTGTTAGCTCAGCATTGGTTTTACTTATGCTGATTTCCGGGACAGGAAAAATGCCTTCCTACTCAGATTTAACTTTCATAGAGTAGAAACAAAACCTCTGAATGTCCGTGAAATGGTTTTAACAAGGGTGGATACTGCCCCTTTAAACCACATATTTTGACTAAAAGCTTCCTTCTGTTAAAAAAAAAAAAAAAAACACCCAAGCCTTGCATTTAGTCACCGTAAAGACAGGCAGAGCTGGAAGCCTTCAAGCCATGGGTGGTTTCAAAGTCTCTACAAGTCTAGGAAGTTTCTTCTAGAAGAAAAAGGGTCACGGAAGATGTAAGGTAAGAGCTGTATCTTTATAACAAGATACAATTTTCAGACTGTTTTTCTCATGCTGTGGGACATTTGCCTTCAAGTGAGTCAGATCTTCTGTATTTCGGTTCAATTCAGTGAGGATTTAAAATACCAGGTTTTTAATTTTCACTTCTTAACACACTGCTGGGGAGGAAACTTCTTTGTGATTGGTAGTAGTCTGTTTTTTAAAAGCCATTTAAATTGTGTTTGGCTGTCTTCCGTCTATAAATCCTATGATCTAGTTTCTGTGTAACCTTACAATTTGAAAAGGATTTAAGGTGTCAGCATTATCTGCTAATAGAGATCTCACTGATGTATGTGTTTTGTGACCATTTTTAGTGTTTACATGAAGATGTTGATTTGCATTTGGTTTTGAGACAAATGTAGAAAATTTGAAAATGTGATAACAGTGGGAGAGGGACCTGAGTAGGTGTCCTTCAGCATCCTAAGGAAGATTATTTGTTGTCTTTTCCTTATGAAAAACACTTTAAATTTTATATTTGAAATAATTCCTATAAGTCTCAGTTTTGACTTTTTTTAGAAGAAATGTCAGCTTTATGAGTTACATTTTAAACTTCTACAGTTTTATATAACAGATATAATCCTATTTTGTGAGGCTTAATGACTGCTTGAAAAGAGGCTTTGGCAGAAATTGTATGTATGTGAGATGACTATTTTGTTTTATTCTTGCAATAGTTAGGTCACAGTATTTGCATTTTTAAAAAGGACTTCGGTAGAACAGTATCCTTTTAATCAGTCTGTTTCCCTTTAAATATTCACATGTGCTTGGATCTGCTTATCCATATCCCTGTGGATATCTTGATTCCAGTTTGGAGATGAGTTCATGTGCATGAAAAAGTTGTTATTTAATGTGGTCTCGATAATACATATTATTTCATGTAGTCATTCGAATAACTCAACTTCATAGGTACAGTTAAACCCATTTTTTGATTGGAAAACCAAGGCCAAAAAGTTAAATAACAAGATCGCACACTAGCAGGTGGCAAAGCTGGAGTTCGAACCCAGGCTAGCTCTCTTACCAGTAGCCAAGAGCTCCCAAGTCTGGAGTCAGGTACAGACACCTAATTCAAAAGTAGTAATTACAAATAAGCAATGCTTTTTTGACCCAAGGTAAATTAGTTTGTACACTTTGGGAGGGTTTTTTGGTTTTGGGGGTTTTTTTTGGTGGTGGTGTTGGTGGTGGTTGCTTGGTTGTTTTGTTGAGATGGGTAGCATCCAAAACCTAGTATCACGCTGATTGTCTTTCCAGAGGCTTGATGAAAACCTACCTCCTCGGCATGAAATGAGAACGGTGAACAGTAGATAGCGTGGGGAGAGTTTTAGGCAAACTATCCTTTCCTCTTTGCTGCTTCCTTCTTTGTTTCATGTGCTGTGTCACTCGAAAACTGTTTTCATGGCCCCAGAGGGGCTTGATCTGGAAGTGGGAAAGGGCGTTTGAATGGAGAATACCTACATGGGAGCTGCAGCCTGTCAGGCTTTCGGCAGAGCCTTTGGGGGAGGACAGGGAGAACGTGGAATAACGTTGACGGTGGAAGGTTCTGGAGTCAGTGCAGCCAGTGGGGGCCCTCGGGACCGGGTACTGGGGCTGTCCCCTCCCCACCCCCCAGACACTGAGGTATCCACTCAGCTGCAGAAATACCCGGTGATTTGTGATGCAAAGTAATTACTGCCAACAATGTCAACCAGAGATGTAGCAGCTCATCACAGCTGTGCACTTGGGCTTCAGAACTCACAGCTAGCGTCCAGCCCTGTTTCTGCTGGTGAACCAGCCAACTCAACTGAAAGTCCATTGGAAGAGGACCGACTTTTAGCGGGTAGTGGGGTCCTTCCCAAAGAGTTGTGTGCCGGGGTTGGAGAGTTCGAGAGAGATTTCCCCCACACTCCCTGCCCTTTGATATCCAAACCACATCCCTTTTCTTGGCTCATGTAAATACAGATGTTCGCGGAAATTGCCTTTCATTGGGAGCATATGTGCCAGTATTTCCAGGTTGTAACACTTGCACCTTTGTGCTGTTTTTTTTTTTCCTGGAATTTTGCTTTTCTGTCTTCTCTCTGGGTCCCCATTGGGGTGACCTAGACTCTAGGGAATTGTTTCCGATCCCCTCTGTCCACAGTCTTGCCCTATAGAGGCTCCCAGACGACTGTTCTTCTCTTCATACTTTCCTAAAATTTCTCAGGTGAGTATCTATCACTTTTATTTAAATTTCTTGGGGAGTAGGGGAGCACACATCAGTCTTTTACAGAGAAGACAAATGTTTTTAAGGTATGTAGCAACTGCTGGTAAGATGTTTCCTCTCTGCCCTGCTTTTCTCCCCATCACGTCAGTGATTGCTTGCCCGCAAATGGCAGGATCAAGACCGTCCGCTGCCGTAGGTTTGTGACTGAGGAGGTCCCTGGTAGTTGGTGCAACCCCAAGAAACGGGCCTGACTTACTTAGAATCATTGGGTTTCAGAGGTGCATAGAAGTTCCTTATGCATCATATTTTCTCATCTCTCCCCGGTCAGTGAGACAAGGCGCAGGAGGCCTAGCCTGGTTGGAATGACCTGGGGTGACAAGGTCACAAAATAAGGAAGGGACAAAGATAGGGCTCTCCCTCAGGCCAGCCCTTTGTTCATCTCCAGCACTTCCCCGCTTTTCATTCTGGCCCCTCTGGGTCCCACTTGATCGATTGTGGAAAATGACGCTTGTGTGACTTCTCGTAGCCAGCCATTGTGGCAGATGAATAGAGCTGGGCTTCACCTCCTCTCCGTTGCAGGGCAGAGCTGTAGTGGGACCAGAGTTCATTCATTGGAAATTCACCGGCCTGGACCAAAAATAAGTGGATTTTGAACTGACCAGATTTAGATGAGCCCATATTTTTATTGAAGGAGAATAAGCCATCAAGTCAACTGAAAAACAGCAGCTGCTTCAGATTTTGAGATGCTTTGAGTGAAACAATACACACTGGCTTAAAAGGCTTGTGTAGTATTATGGCATTATTTTAAAGAGTCAGCCTCTTTGCTAAGGAAGATGGCTCCCACCATGACTCTGCCTGGAACATTTAACACATTACCACTCAGACAACTTTTCAACGTTGTTTTTCACGCAGAACCTGTGGTTTTCGGTGGCACATAGAAAAGCAGGTTTTTAAATTTTAATAATTAATTATATAATATCTTCATGAGTATTAGAGAAGTTAAGCAGCACAAAAACTTTGAGAGGTCATGAGTAGTATTGCTTCATCACAGTAAGTAAAAGAAAATAAAGAAAGACATTAAATGGGTAGTAGCACAGCGTGAGGAAATGGCCAAAGTGGTGAATAGTACCTTGTTATTGAGTGAAATGTGTAAAAACCAAGGCTTTAAGACTAAAGACCTGTCAGGGGCTTGTGAGGACAGAGCAAAACGTCACTAAAGATTGTGTCATGGAGAAAAATGAGCCGTTTTGACATCAGAATCAAATCTATTTCTTGTTTAAGGGTTCTCAAGAACTCCAGTACCTTCTTTTTTGACACAAAATGAGAGTTGTTTCTTAAATCATTTCTGTGCAGATTTATTTATCTGAGGCCTCTCCACATAAAAGGTGTGAAGACCGTTTAAGCTGGAGAAGGTCTTCTCATTGTTGGGGCAGCACTAACTCACTCCATATTCCTGAAATACAGAAAATATGTTTCCCTCAGTTGGTCGATCGGCACGTGTACTTTATTTCTTTCTTTACATTTGTTTCTTTTCCTGTGAAATCAAAGTTCATGCTCTTCCTTGTTCTGATTGAACTCTGAACCTGTACGTTTTCATTTGCCGTTGATCTCACAGGAAAACAAAAACTCAGACCACAATAAGAAATCGTAATGGTGTCGATGATGAGGTAATTCAGAATGAGCAGGGGCCTGTTGGAACATCAGTGCATGTTTTTCATAAAGCCTCCCACACGCTGGGTCTGACAGCTCTGTCTAGGATGAGTAGCCAGGACCGTTCCTCGCACTGACTTACAGGGAAGGAAGGCGACCGCTAGAATGTTCTGTCCATGGTGGACTCCTTGCAGTAGGGAGTGAGGGAACATTCTGGATACATATCTATACAGTGGATACCATTTTTGCCTGCCTTTAAAAGCAAATCTAAAAATATATTTCCTAGCAGCTGTGTAACGGCAAAACAAAAAACTCTGCTCCACTGCAGCGCAAATTACTTACTAGATATCTCCAGGGTTCCGATCTTACTGCTTCAGAAATTTGCTTTAGATTTTATTGTATATATTTAGACCAAGGAGCCTATTAGCTTGCGATCTGGGAAAACCTCTGCATTCTCATGAAAATGAGAAACGTGCCACTGTTGGCAACCTAAGGCTATAATTATGTTAATCTGACCATTTTAAGACTGAAATATGTTGTTTTAAAATGTTTCTGTATTTTTATTATTCGTAACAATGATCTGAAAAAAATTTCATGAAATGCTAATAAGTTTCTATTCAGTATCGCTCCGTGACTGGAGCATAAGAATGAGTCAAATGTGGTATTCTGATATTTTTTTGATTTTGACAGAAAACTTTTATCCAGATATGCGTACTTCTATATATAGTGCATCTTAATAATATAAGAACCACCCAAACCTTCTTTTGCATTTTAAATGTAGATACAGCACATGTGTAAGGCCATCTCGACATAAAAGTTCAGTAACGGCATTTCTTCACTGATATTAAATCAGACCTTGCAAAATAAATAAATACATAAATACATAAATACATAAATAAATGAATAAATGAATAAATAAATAAATAAATCACCATACTTCCCTATACAAAAAATGGGGGGAAAAGAGAGAAAGAAAAGCCAAAAAGAATTTTTTGAGCAATGCAACAAAGTAGATGTTTTTCTATCAAGGAACTATACTAAAGCATACAGATTTAGCTATTTTTAATATAAATGTGGGGCAGGTCTAGAACGGACAATATAATTGAAATTCTAAGAGCATCCAAAAACTTGTGTTCAGCCTTACTTATCATTACTAACCAAATCCCTGGCAACAGGCATGTTTCATTGAAGGTAACCTGCCTTCACCTGCCTTACCTCCATTTTTTTCACCTGCCTTTCATTGAGAAAGGCACTCCCAGGTGGTAAGATGGGAAGGGAAGGAGAAGTACCTAAAGCAGAGATGTGGATAATCTCCCATCCCATAGTTTTTACCTTTTTTTTTCATAATTTTCACTTTTTAAATTTTTTTCCATCCCACAATTTTGAGAAATAATTGACAGTTGAGTATACTTGTCATATCCATATGAAGAGGATTGGAAATCTTTTACCTAGCCTGGTCTGGCTCCAGAATCACCAGTTAATTCGGGAATGGGAATGAGGAAAAGCACTTTCTTGCATGGGCACCCACAGCATGTAACTGAACCTTTTTCTCAAGGATATGTCTTGGGAATATAATACAGCATGGTGTTCCTACTTTCAGAATCCATTCTTTCTTCCTGTGAGTTCTTAGCATCTCATCATGTTCCTATGAATATATTAAAGTGAATATTATCCATTCTACTCATTTTGCTGTCATCTGAGTGAGCCCATGAACGCTTGTGGGCGATTTTCCTACCAACCCATGCTGATCACATTTCTCTGCATGCGAAGTCACACAAGAATAATTCAGCTCGATGTTCACAGAACTGGGAGGGTGAGCACAGAAGGCACAGAAGGCATTCGGAAGCCACACACAAGCAGAATCAGGGGCTCAGAAAAGTCCAAGGACAGAGCCACGGTCATGGCTGTGAGACCACAAACAAGGAGCTCCTCAGAGGAGAAGATCTTTCCATTCCTAATCCAACCCCTGTTCCTCCACAGCCCGTCGCCGTCCTTGGCCACCGTGGTGGGAAGGAGTGCTGATGGAAGAGGATGAGTCAACCTTTGAAAAATTCTGGGAGGGAGGGGCGCCTGGGTGGCTCAGTTGGTTAGTCGACTGCTTTCGGCTCAGGTCCTGATCCTGGAGACCCGGGATCGAGTCCCACATCGGGCTTCCTGCTTGGCGGGAAAGCCTGCTTCTCCCTCTCTCACTCCCCCTGCTTGTGTTCCCTCTCTGCTGTGTTTCTCGCTGTCAAATAAATAAATAAAATCTTAAAAAAAAAAAAAAATTCTGGGAGGGAGACCAATTTGTAGAGTACAGTCTGTCGAAGAAGTTGAGGGTGAGGGTCATCAGAATGAAGCCAGTGTCTCAGGGCACGGGCGTGAATTTAAGAAACTCCCTCTGTCTGTTTATTCAGCCATGTCTTCCTATCCTCTCTGGGAGAAAGTGTGTCCCCATGTCACTTTGCAAAGAAGGAAGACAAGTAAGAGAAGGAAATACAAAGAAGGAGAAAAAGACTGAGGTTGGGTCGGGCCATGGGGGGAGATGAGCTCCTTTGAGGTCAACCTGGAGCCTGATTCTCCTTGAAGTGAGTTGGAAACTCTGGAGGTGAGTCATGAACTTGAAATGCTCCACAGATGACAGAGCATTTTCTTCACCTGCCTTACCTCCTGTGTGACCAAGGATTCTGTCCTTTCAGGGTTTTGTGGGACACAACTAGACCGTGTTCGCCCCCCTCCCCTGGCCCGAGGCGGGAACTTGGTCACCTGGACAGTGACTTCTTTTCCATGGGGTCACTGAGCTGGTAGCCCTACATTTGTTTCTCAGGAGCTGCTCAGGTTCAGGAATGCAAGGCTGTCCTCGAGTATAGGAAAGCTCCCAGGCCGGCAGTCCTTGGGACACCAGGGGGAAGCCGATCTCATCCTCGAGGAGGAGGCTGCTGGCAGTGTTGGAACCGAGTGGGAAAGCCGTGGCTGGCTAACCTCCCCCAGCTGTCAAGCTGGGCAAGGCCGGGCAGGGCGTGGGCGGAGAGGCATGCCAAGCCTGGCCTCGGGGTATGCACGACTCCCAAACTGCTTGTCTTTGAGGCTGTCATTTCTCCAAATAAGGAGAAGTGGTGGTTTTGCTGACCATCTCAGATTTCCGAGCCATGTCCACTGGCTTGCTGGCTGACTGACTGGATATCTGAACTGAAAACAGAAAGGTATTCCTTTGAAATGGAGCACTCTTGTGGGGCTCTTGCCTCTCCTGGAGTGATCATTTAGAAGGTAGTCATTCCTCACATATGCAGATCACCGTGGCAGGATCTGGTCTAGGTTACTGTTCTCTTGTGTCTCTATAATCTTCAATACAGATGACTCTGTTCAGGTATTTCTGAACCTGATTTGAAATGGAAAGAATACTGATCTTAATGATCCTTGACCCGCCACCTTCCTTTGAAGAGTGTTCAGAGAAGATCAAGCCTCTACACTGATTTCTTTCCACTACAGTATAAGATTTTTCTGGCACTTCATAGATCCTGACCCAGTTATTTGCCTTTGAGTAGGACCCTTGACGTCATTGGGCCCCAATTCCTCATCTGTAAAATGGGGATTATAATGTTTATTGGATGGAAATCTGCTGGGAATTAAATGAAGTGATGTCAGACAGCATTCAGTAAATAGGGAGTCTCCAAACATAGCTCTTCCCTTGTTATCGTTCCATCTTCTCTGGGCAGATTTAGATGAAACTATTTAGTTATAGAGAAATTCTAGCTAATTATCATTGCTACTCAAAGTTTAGTAAGGTCAGCTTTCAGAATTAAGATTTAGCCAAACCTGTGGTAGAATGGAGAGTTTGTTATAAGCTTACCACTCCCGTCTGTTCCCTAGAGCAGTGGTTCTTAAAGAAGTTCTGGGGACCCGCAGCTCCGTAGCACCTGGTGGCCTGTTAGAAATACAGTTTTGCAGACCTGCTCTATCACACACTCTGGACATCGGGCCCATGTGTCTGAGCAAGGGCTCGGGGTGATTCTAATGCATGTTGACTTTGGAGAACCCTTTGCTGTTTGCATCAGAGGCCTACCGATTCCTTGGCATCTCCCACTCTTGTCTCTAATCATGCCTTCCTTCCTGTCCAGACTACCTAACAAAGCAACCTTTTTCTTCCCGATCTCCTAAAATTCTGCTCATAATTTATGGATTCATTTAAATCTCACCTGTGCAGTAAAGTGTTTCTCAACTCTCCAGCCAGAAGAATCTTACTCTTGTGCAGATGAGAGTATTTGTGCATTGCATTTAACACTTGCCAGAATTATTCTCCCTTTGTCTGATTGTGAATGTTCATGTACGTGCCTCATTATCCCTACTAGAGTGTAAGCTCTTAAAAGGCAAGACCTCTGTCTTAAAGATCCTCCTCGTTCCCTCATTGGCCTTAACCCCCGGCTTTGGAGTGTGATAGTTGAGAAGCACTCTAGGTCAGACTGCTGGTTTATATGTATTGTGAACCGGTTGCTAACACCTGGATCAGAAGACAGGTACCACCGTGCTGCATGGGCTGTGGGAAGACACCCCAAATGGGGGACATTCGGGGCCACTGGCTTGGTCCAGAGTAGCAAGTGTTCTCCTGTCCTTTGCCACAGACTCCTGTCAAACCCAAAGAAAACAGATGCGTTTTCAAAGGTCTGTTCATTTAATTTATAAACCCGAAACCTTTGAGATTCTTTCATAACTACTGAGAACTGGGGAATGGATGGGCCTCTATAATTATGCAACAAATGGCATCTATTTTCGGTCTGACACGAGAGAAGTTTCTCAGCTCGCACACTCAATACACCTGGGATACCCATGGAACCTCTTTTGGTTTTGAAAGTTGCTGCTTCATGGAGAGCAGTTGGCTCTTCTGACCCCGTGAAGAACTGGCACACGGGCTGTTTTGATCTGGGTCTGTGTTGTTGTCTTTTCATGTTTATTTTGAGGGAAAATTGAACTTGGTGGGTTTGTGAATTACTGCCCTTCAGGGTAATTCTCTGGGGCTCTGCCCTCCTGTGCTCCTTGATGCTTTTGACACATTAGCTAATACTGTTCAGCGGAAGGTCAGAATAACAGCACAACTGAACTTCTCCTCAGAGGCTGCCTCTAAAATCCCCCTTTTAAACCCACTGCACTGGCATGACACCTTGAGTTGTGTGTTTGTTCTATGACTTGATCAGAGAGCCGGCACGTGTCCTACTTTGACATGAGAGCAGGCAGGGGTGATACTGTGAGAAGGACCATGACCGTGACCTGGGTCCACAGGGTTGGTTTCCGGGAAAGCTGTGAGGAAAGAAAGACAGGTGTGAAGGGACACAGAGCGGACCCCTAGAGGTGACACCTACCAGGGAACACTGGGCGTTAGGACACGAGGACTGCTGGGACCCTGCTGCGGGAGTCTTGGGATGTGGCAGGACAGTGACAGACTGGGAATGAAAGACTATTTGGTTTCCAGCTTGGCCTCCACCACTCATCGCTGTGTTCACCACTATTTTCTCCGCTGAAAAATGTCCATCGTTAAGCTGTGGCTACAGAGCCTAAGATCCTACCTAGATCGTCATCACTTTGCTCTTTAAGTTGAGATGTGGTGAGGCAATGTTACATCATTGCACTGAAATATTTAAAAAAAAAAATTTCTTACACTGTTGTGACCATCTTAAAGCTACGTACTGTTGTATCAGATTTTTTCCACTTAATAACGTAATCATCTCGATCAGTTTCCCTAATGAAAGGTTAGAGGGGCAGAGGACACAGTGACAGAGTTGTGGTCCCTCCTCTGAGAGGTGTGGTCCCCTGATGGCACCCGACGCCAGGCTGAAGACATAGTGGTGAAAAATGTCAATCAAATGTTGCCTAGACATTTTTGTCCTGTAGGTAATCTGGTGTCTGTGACAAATGAAAGTGTGTTTGTGTGTACATATATATGTGCATATATACAAGTTTACACATTTATAACTAGTGGCGTAGTGATAGTACATAATTAGCGATACCGAATATATAAGTATATGTAAGTGTAATGTATATAAACATATACTAATTTTTTTATGTATAAAAAATGTGTAACTAACATTCACTAATGTAACTAATTTTTTTAAGATTTATTTATTTATTTTAGAAAGAGAGTAGAGAGAAGAGGGAGAGGGAGAGAAGCTGACTTGCAGCTGAATGGGGAGCCCGACATGGGGCTCGATCCTAGGATCCTGAGATCGTGACCTGAGCCACATCAAGAGTCGGATGCTTAACTGACTAAGCGCTTACACCCAGGCAGCCCGACACATAACTTATTTTGAAGCAAGTAGATAAAACCTAATGGTAATCAAGAGAGTGTCTAATTAGATCCTACGCCCACTGGGATGCCTACTGTTTGCCATGAACATCGGGATCAGAGAGCGACACAGATGAGGAAGGTCTCCAGCAGAGTTTAGCACACTGCAGTGTCCGAGCTCAAGCAGATGAATTCTCAGTAGTCCCTGCAGGGAGGACCTCCGGGGGCAGGATTCCTCTCAGAGCACACAGTGTCCTGGAGGATGCAGGATTCCACACTTGAAATATGAAAGAAGCAATGACTCAGTAGCAAGGCTGAAGATGGCCATTCTTAGTGCTTCCCTGCTTTGTCACCTTGGGGCAAGTTTCTTTCTTTTTTTAAAGATTTTATTTTTAAGTAATCTCTGCACCCAATGTGGGGCTCAAACTCATGACCCTAAGATCAAGATTTGCCATGTTCCACTGACTGGGTCAGCCCGGAGCCCTTGGGCAACATTCTTAACTCCTTACACTTCCATTTCCTAACCAATCAAATGGGGATAGGAATGCCTCAAGTATGTATTTCACAGAGTTCTGAGGCCCATGAAATAAAATCACGATTGAAAACCCTATGTAAATTGCAAATTTCCGGATGATTATCATGTGAATATGTGTGCCTCACCATGTAAAATCCTTTATAGAATAAAAAATGTTGTCAATAAATAAAGCGATGTCTTACATATTGCAGAGTGCATGTTGACAAGCTCAGTAGGACTTTAGAGAACAGTTATAAAGGAAGAATAAAGTCGAGGCACTGAAAAGTTATATCTGGGTGACAGAAACGACTTAACCATTAACAACAAACCTAGAGCCTCCCAAAGGGAGTCCTGTATAAGAGACCGGTGTCCATACAGGCACTACGGGGATGTACCGAGAGTGCCGAGGAGACTTGGAGACAGTATGTTCGCTATCTGTTACAAGTGGTAGAAAGAAGATACTCTTTTAGAAACTGTAACTATTTTAGGTACAAAAGGAGGCTGTCCTTGGCCTGGATGATACAGGAGGGTCCCAGAACAAGATCCTGCCTGTTCTGCAGCTCCACACAGTTACTGTGGCGTGGAAGTTAAATGATTTCTTTAATATTACGTTAGTCTGTTCCAGACTCGGATCTTTAATCACCATTGGGCACCATGTTAAGTCAATCAGGTCTGGAGACTGGGAAGCCCAGCAGAGTTTCCCCCGTCAAAATATTTGTGGGAATAATGCTCATCTTAAATATAGCGATCAGCTAACCCCTGGCTGGACTATCTCTTTCCTGAGAATTAAATAATTTTGGCAACAGTCTGTCTGTCTCGTGTCTGGGAGACATTCCATTTATGATCAAGTGAAACATTAATAGTTTCGCTAAGACCTCACAAATGACCGTCTGTCCAGTTTTAACAGTATAAGCAAGATGAACTTCGGATTTTCCGACATAGTAATTACTTCTCTTGATGATGCCGTCTTCATGCTTATAAGCACATTTTAGATTTCCTTTTATCATTTATAATTTTAAAAAAGCCAATAAAGTAATGAATGAGAGAGAAGAAATAGAAATAAATTTCACAAGGCTGTTAGCCTTACCAGAGCATAAACATTATTTCCTGTTGAGGTAATGCTGAATATTTAGTAGCATGTTCTTTTTTAATACTAACTCGAAAGAAATAAATTGCTTCCACTTTGCTTATAGTGCCAGTTAATGAAAGGAAGAAGGAGAATCGATAGTAGAACACTTAATACACCGCTGGGAAGAACAAATTCACAGAGGCCGTGGCATCCCAGGGTCGGTCACGCTGAGAAGGGTCTGATGAAGAAAGGACCCAGTGTGCGAGGAATTGGGGTTGGCCGCACCCAGACTGAGCCAAATTTCCTGGTGAGTTAGGCAGAACGAGCTGCTCTCTGCAGAGCAGGAGTCAGACAGGTGAAGCTGAGTCCTGCCCAGCACTAGCATATGGCTTCAGAAATTAGCCTGCCCCGTTCCTCAGCAGGGACTCTGGGACCTCAGGATGGTGACCCCCACACACCCCCTTCCCGGCCTCTAGCATGACCTTCGTGCTTCTTACCAGAGAGTATAACTCATCTTGATTCACCACGGGGATTGGGCCAGCTTTCCGACTCCGGACAGGGAATCACAGCTCTCCTAATGACGAAGCCAGGCATGTTCATCTCCAGATGGTGCCCCGAAGCATCTAGAAAGTGAAAGGAAATTGCTGTGAACAGGACAGGAAGGGAGAGATGGGAGAGGTCAACCAGACCTTCTCTCACCTTGCACCCCCCTGACTTACATGGTAACCAGGTCAGCAGAAACCACCTGTCCCTGCTGTGGCGGGCAGGGACTCCTGTGTTGGGTCTGGCACACAGTGAAACGGCAGTGGGAGCTCAGCGCGTCTGTTTCCCGGGGCGCGGCGTGGCCCCAACACTGCACATTAATTCATTCTCACAAGCAGTCCTGAATGAGAAACAGCAGGTCTGTGACTACCGGAGCCCTGCTGCTTAGGACATCGGACATCGTATGTCCTAAAACAGGGTCTTTGGTGCTGTGGTGAGGGTGGGATCGTGGCTGACTCAGACAAGGGAGACCAACCCCCACCCCCCCTTCCTGGAAAGCATGTTTGACTGAAGAAACCAAACCTGCCAGATGTGTGTGAGATACGTCGGGGGGCTGACAGTGTGTGTTTCCCGTACTCTGGGGAAAATAGCCAACCCAGGCTGATTAGATTAGAAATCGAAACAAGGGTTTTCACATTCCTTCTCCTCTTTGCTGACCTCTTAAGTGGCATCTGTTACAACCACTTCGTCCAAATATTGTTTCTAATGAGACATCTTAGGAGGGTGACGGTGTCATGCGCCCCGCAGTCCCCCTCCCTTAATAACCACAAAGCATCTGGACGGCCGTAAACAGTTGTTGAGGAAAGCCTGCCACGCTGACTGGATCTGAACCTGGGAGACATCATGGAATTCTCTGGGTCAGCAACAACAGCCTCTCGAAGCTTTAAAATGTTTGAAAAATGCCCAGGCTTCCCAGAGTGTGGTCGTGGGATGTGGCGCGAGGCCAGCTGGGCTCCCCAGCCCAGCATCTCCCGTTTCTCACCGCTGCCTTCCCACTCCCGGAGCTGCTCCACTCGGTCCCTGAGGGCTCAGAAAGCGTGGTGGTGATTAAACAGAGCCTAGTGCCAACTAAGGAAATGCTTTTCCTCCCTCACCTTTGTTAATAACGCGTTGTTAATACCTGTCCTCGGCTCAGCACCGCACAAGCCACTTCTTGTCGGGAGCACACGCCTTCCTGTGCCCTGCTCTCCTGCAAGGGAACAGCTGGGTTGACATGAGTTGCTGAAGCAGAGTGGTGGGGGGAATCCCTGGAGATGCCCGGGCCTCTCTCCGCCTTGAGGGTGGGGCGAAGGGCTCCGACTTCCTTTCTCGAATCCCCTCTTGGCGTAGCGTTGGCTGGCCCTCCCTCTCTTTCCTTCTCCTCCCCATCTTTCCCTCTCCTTTCGTTTCCCAGAATGATTGCAGTGGTTGCTGCAGGGGGACTGATAAATGGCTGCCACCCAAAGTTCAGCTTGGTAAAACCAGGCTGGTTAATTAATAGACAGCCTCGTTAATCACCCTTCTGTTTTCTTTCTGCTGGTCTAAACCGGGGGGAGAGGCTCATGTTTCCTTTACTCGCCACTCGGCCGACTTCAAAAGTCTGGCAGTGGGATGAGTGTGGGGTGCTGGTCTACCTCGATTTTCCTGGCAGAACACAATCTGAGCGGTAGCCTCATGTGGTAAGGAGCATACTGGGTTTTCCTGACGGCTTGGTGCTGGTTGGTTTTCTGTCTGTGAAGGATCCTGTTGGGCCTGGGTCAGGGTTGAACCTGGTTTGCGGTATTTCCTTCACTGTTAACCCATTTACCTAGGCCTCTCAGAGTTTGTTCGCTGGTGTGTGTTTTCCATGTAAGCAGTTGCTAAAGGCCTGAGTCACCCATAAGGTAGCCTGTGGTTGGATGTGAGCTGAAGTTACTCAGTGACTAATTTCCAAGGGGAGGAGAAATTGGCTTATCATGGGGAGGAATACTTTTCATCCACGCCTGTGACTCGGAAGACTGGGTTAAACAAAATGGTCTTCACTGGTTGTAAACACTCAAGCTGAGAACCTTTTAGGATCTGTGGCCTTGGCGATTTCTTCCCTGAAGAGAAAGCTGTCTAAAATATCCAAATGTGGAACTGAGGATTTAGATGAAGCCAGCAAACAAAGGACTCGCGTAATTGGGAGCTGAGCCAATGTGCTTTTTTCACGGCGTTAGTAATACAGGTGATTTCCTTAAGACAAAGTAAGTGGCTTTTCTCTGAGGATGAAAGAGTCTCCTAAGAATCCTTTTCAGTTTTGTCTGGTTACTTAATTGTGTGGTCTGATTGAGTGGTATGTTTACAAATTCTAGACTTGAAGGGTGGGGTTTGAAACATAATAAACTGCATAATACTCCCTTTCCGCAAAGAATATATATATTTTAAATAGTCCACAAAGAGATATGATTACATGAGACAGTTTCCCAAAATGATCTGAAATAAACATTTTGCATGTTAGGTTTCTTTTTTCTTTCCAGAAATAATTATAAGATTTTTGCCCCTTCTTACCTTACATTCAAGAAACTTCTAAATGAACAGTGTTTGATTTAACTCACTGGATTTTAGAGAAATGAAATATAGGTATATGTTAGGATTCCTAACTCAAATTTTGGAAAATTAATTTGAAACTGCCCCAGATTTTGTCTGGCCGCTAGGAAGTATGAGCCGAACAGCTTACTGAGGTCTGTGCTGTGGGCAGGGACTGCGGCTCCCAGCCAGGGCCACGGTATTGAGCTCGGGAAGACACTCCACTGTTTACAAGAACTGGAAGTGCTCAACCAAGAGAGAGCAGGGGGTTTGGGGCCGTCATGGTAGGAGAGAGAGGCCATGCCCACCAAAGTAGGTAAATGAGGGAGAACAGTCTAGTTCCTACATTGCCATTGTATCTAGTGTAGATAAATGAGCATTTTCTTTGTCTGGGTTGAGGTACAGACAGAGATCTATGTTGGATTCTGGTAAGGTGTTAAAAGAACCTTTATTCTTGGGTTTAGGTTCTGTTTTTCTTGCTGTAAAATGAAACTCTTCAAGGCTCACATAAAGACATGAGTGTTGAAACCTTCTGGGACAAAAGTGTCAGTGACATAACATATCCAAATATTTTGAGAGAAATGATGGAGAAGGTTAGAGATATCAGAGAGACTAGTGGGAGAAGGGAGGCAGATGTGTTAAGGTGGGTCAGAACTGTGTGTGATGTGTGTGTTTTGCTAATTTATTTTACCTTTAAAGTTTGATATAATTTTCTCCTAAGAGGTCTGACTGTGAGGACTGGTGGAGGAAGAACTCAATATGTGTTTAATGCGATTTCTATACTCATTGGCCCCAAAAAAGACCAGTTTAAAAAAAAAAAAAAAGAACAAAATTATGTGGGTGCCTGATTCCAGGAAGATATCTTCATGGGAAGAACACTAGCATAGAAAGCTGGAACTTTTTAAAACTATGTGTCATAGAATCTTAATCATCACCCTGATTGTCATCCAGACAGTGAGGTATATGAAGTCCACTTTTTATTGGAATAGCAAGTGGTCTCCTTGGGAGATCACAGTGAAGACTTGAAAAAGATTCTCTTTTCATCTTCCCATCCCTTCCGCCTCGTTTTAAGAGTGACGCCTTTGGTCGCTCCATATCCTTTAGTGTATGAATCAAGGTTGTCAGATTTGAAAAGTTCACTCTCATTGTAAGTTTAAAGCATTTTCCCACTGTATAATGGAAACATCATGTCATTCTCCTTCTGGGTTCTCTGTAGAGCTGAGGATGAAATTATCATGGGTTCTTTTTAAAACTCAGTCCTGGAAAGTCAGTCACAGCTTGGCAAAGCAAGGTAAGAATTCTTCCAAAGGCTTCCAACTCACCCAGATTGACGGAGATTGCCCTGCTATGTCACAGCGGAATGCTTGCATTCACCTCCATTGTTGATGACTCAGGTGGACAGTGATTCTTGCAGTGACCCTATGGGGTGATGGCAAGATTAATTTGAAGTAGACCAGGCCAAGGCTGGCAAGCAACATCACCATCAGATGCATGGTGCTGATTACATATGGTTAGGATCCTTCCTTGTTGGCTGAAGGCCCATTCTGGTTAGTTGATCCCTATGTAATACTAGCTATTGGATGTTAATTATCTTGACTGTCACTCACATTCCCATATGAGTGCACAGTGTATCAGAATTATTGTTAATTCTTACATTTCTTTCTGAGCCCATCTGTACATGACATCAAGAAAGTCCAATGAGGTTTTTTTGTATTTTCTTTTAAAGGTTAGTTCTATAGTGTACCTCCTAACCATTTCTTTTCATGTCACAAAACTTTTTTTAAATATCTCTACAGGCATCTCTATTGTCTTTAAAGAAATTTACTCAACTTTTCATTAACTAAAATCAGTTTTACATTTTCCTTTCATTAATATTCTTTATCCTTCTAGACAGTTCTGTACTATTTAGATTTTTAATATGTCTTCCTACTCTTTTGCCAGAAAAGGGGGGGCAGCATTTACTATGTGTTCATTGGGCTCAGTATCCCCCAAATTCTGCTGTAATATGAAGCCAGATAAAGAGGACTAACAGTTTGGATTATTGTTTATCCTAAGTGGGCTATAGACATTTGAAACCTTTTTTTTAATTGATATCAATAATGACAATAGTACTTACCATTTGTCCCACTTGATTTGCCTCAAGCACTGTGTTATGCTTTATACACATGTATGAATCTGTATGAATTGATCTTTATCTTTGTTTGGATTGAATCTTGCATTGCGTAGTCTGATGGTGTGGGGAATTTGACCAGATAGTGCTGCTGCCTGAGTCAGTCCCTCTTGTATTTTATGCTCTATGAAGTCCTGCCTTGTTACCAGGTTTCTTTTCACTGAGCCTTGCCTAGTGGAAGATAGGTAGGGGGAGGATGTGTGTAGAGGATGTGTGCGGATCTGCTGCAAAGCTTCTGTCATATGGTTGCTCAGCCACTGTGAAAGGAGAATCAGGTGTACCATCACACACTGACCTTGGGAATGACCTCAGCAGCTGAGTCATGAGGATAGCAAGTGGGTGAGCAGAGAGAGGGCCATGTGGGCTAGAGTGTCAGGGCTGGGCCATGTGGAACAGATGCACCTGGAGCCCGACCTTGACCCTCAGCTTTGGTTTGGATCCATAAGGGCCAAGAAATAGAGTCCCAGGGGAGACAGCCCAAGGCTATCCCAAAGTTTTGGTTGCTACATATTTGTATCTTGACTGCATTTTTTTAAATTGGTCATTTCCATGATGAAATATACCATAATTTGTGAAATCCCCATGTTAGGGATTCTATGCTGCTGGATTCTTCCAGAGACAAGATAAGGAAGCTGTGGGATTCCAGAGGCTTCTTCCCCTACGTGCCTCTCTAAGAGAGGTACACAGGAATGTACCTCCTCAAGGGCAGGAACTTGGGGTTAGAACTGTATCATAGAACAATGCCTCGTTCTTAGCAAGTGCTTGGTAAATACTGCTTAGTAAACAAATGGATTTATAAAATAAGAAATACCTTATTTATAGAATAAGGTATATATTCAGAACATTGGGCTCGGTTTCATTTTCAGCCTTCTCCTGTTGCTTCTGCTTTTTCTTTTCTCATTCCCCATCACTTGCACCATGGGTCTCTTGACTGCTCGTTTTGGTTTTTGTCCATTTGAGCCCACCTCCTTTCTCCTCATGCCCCTACCTCACCCACCCCCAACCATTCATGCTCTCCCTGTCTCCCAAAGTCTGGATGGGAATGTGGACTCCTGTGCTATCACAAATAGAACTTGAAGAGTGGGCTGTCCATCCTTTCTCCTGTAGCCATTTGGAGAATCTCAGCGAGTTAGTTATTACCCTCTTGGGTTTTAACCAAACAAAAGTATCACATATTCGTGTTTTGAATTAATCTGTGTTTCTTTATTCTGCCCCTTGCTACACACAGGAGAGTAATTGCAAATTAGTTTCCGCTTGCCCCATTAACATGATTCTTTTTTTATTGAGATATAATTGACATATAACATTATATTTTAGTTTCAGATGTACAACATAATGATTTACTGTGTGTATATATTGCATGATCACCACAATAAGTCCAGTGAATATCTGTCACCACACATAGTTACACTTATTTTTCCTTGTGATGAGAACCTTTAAAATCTACCCCCCGGCAACTTTCAGATAGAGTATATAGTATTAATAATTATGCTCACCATGCTGTACATTACCTCCCATGACATTTGATTTTATAACTGCAAGCTTATGCCCTTTGAGCCCCTCCACCCATTTCACCCAACCCCCAGTATCATATCTCTGGCAGGCACCAGTCTGTTTTCTGTGTCTATGATTCTTGAGTCATTGACTCTTCAGTCATTGTTTTCTCCAGAGGGCAGCTAGTGGAAGACCCAGTGGGAGTCCTCAGTTTCTTTGACTAGATGGTAATGAGGCAGCCCAGAAGTCACTGCTACCTGGGCACGAAGTAGCCGCCTTAACGAAGGTCGACTCCATCAGGCTCCTTTTTTTTTTTTTAAGATGTTATTTATTTATTTATTTATTTATTTATTTATTTATTTATTTGAGAGAGAAAGTGAGAGAGCCTGAGAGGGGAGAAGGTCAGAGGGAGAAGCAGACTCCCCCGGAGCTGATGTGGGACTCAATCCTGGGACTCCAGGATCCTGAACCTAGTCAAAGGCAGTGGCTTAGTCAACTGAGCCACCAAGGCGCCCCCCTCAGGCTCCTTATGACATGGCAGCTTCAGAGAGGCTCCAGGGCTTTTCCCCTTTCACGGCCATGCCTTCGTGTTTTTCTCCCTTGTCCTTGCCCACTGTGAGTTTTGCCTCCGATTGCATTCTTATCACCCAGATCATCGTTGTCTCCAAACGTCTTGGAGTGGTTTCTCCTAGGCTCAAGTAAACTAGTTAGTGAATGAGTGCTTATCTTCAGGTTTCCCCTACCCTCCCTCGCCATGTCCCTAGATTGTATCTGCTTGGAACAATGGGAAAGATATTTACTAACTATTTTCCAGGGCTAGTATTAGAAAATGTGCCTGGGAGAAATTTTAGAAGATATAATTTTAGTGCTTTTGATACATTAGACCTACATTTACTGTCTCAGAAAAGCTATGGCTTGATAAATTTAAACCCCTGCAGTATTTTCCCCCCAAACCTCACAATGAGCTCTTTATTGGGTGTTTCTTGTGCTTGCTGTAGCAAACGATCACAAACTTAGGGGCTTAAAACATCACAAATTCATTATCTTACAGTTGTAGACATCGGAAGTCCAAGGTGGGTTTTACAGGCCAGTATGAAGGTATTTGGCAGTGACCACACTCGCTCTGGAGCCCATTCCCTTGCCTTTTCCAGCTTTCAGAAGCTACCTGCATCTCTGCGCTCCAGGGCCCTTCCTCCATCCTCAGTCAGCAGCAGAACATCTTCCACTCTCCGACCCTGCTGCTGTCTTCACACCTCCTTCCCTGACTCTGACCCCTTCTTCCCTCTTTCACATGTAGTGAGCCAGCATTGGGCCATCTGGGTAATCCAGGCTAATCTTCCTAGCTCAATATTCTTACAAAGGACCATCTTCAGACTCCCTGTGGCCACGGAAGGTGACACAGTTATCGGTTCTGGAGGCAAGAGTGTGCACGTGCTGCAGAAGGAGGGGCCGTTCAGCCGGCTGCCACTGGAAAGCCACACGTCGTCACCCTGAGACATCTCTAAAAACACGAATATCGAAGGAGATTTTCTGACTTCTTGTTTTATTTTCAGATGCAGAGAGAAATTGTTTATGCAAGAGGAGATGGCCCTGGTGCCTCTCGACCGGGATCCACAGCTCATCCACCCCATGTCATCCCAAATTCTCCACCGTCCACTCCTGTGCCCCATTCCATGCCTCCTTCCCCATCCAGAATTCCTTACGGGGGCACCCGCCCCATGGTTGTACCTGGCAACGCCACCATTCCCCGGGACAGACTCTCCAGCCTGCCAGTCTCCAGATCCATCTCGCCCAGCCCGAGCGCCATTTTGGAAAGAAGAGATGTAAAGCCGGACGAAGACATGAGTGGCAAGAGCATTGCGATGTACCGAAACGAGGGCTTCTATACCGATCCTTACCTTTATCACGAGGGACGGATGAGCATAGCCTCTTCCCACGGCGGGCACCCGCTAGACGTTCCCGATCACATCATTGCATATCACCGCACAGCGATCCGCTCGGCGAGTGCTTACTGCAACCCTTCTTTGCAAGCGGAAATGCATATGGAGCAGTCCCTGTATAGACAGAAATCGAGGAAATATCCAGATAGCCACTTGCCTACTCTGGGCTCCAAAACACCCCCTGCTTCTCCTCACCGAGTCAGCGACCTGAGAATGGTAGACATGCACGCCCACCATAACGCCCACGGCCCCCCTCACACCCTGCAGCCAGATCGGGCCTCCCCAAGCCGCCAGACCTTCAAGAAGGAGCCGGGTACGTTGGTGTATATTGAAAAGCCACGGACCAGTCCAGGATTAGCCAGCATTGTGGACTTTGGCCCTCCTCTAGTTGAGAAGCAGGTGTTCGCCTACAGCACTGCCACCATACCCAAAGACAGAGAGACCAGGTAAGGTGACGGGGGCGGCCCAGGGTGGTCTCTGCCTGCGAGTGGCTGGGGCTGCTCAGTGGGGTCAAACTGAGGGAGCAGAGATCAGCTGGGCCCCAGCCCCCAGGCAGCACAGAGAAGGTCACCCGGGTCTGCAAAGATTTCTGCACTGGTGCGGGTCAGGTGACATAGGCCAATAGCCATGCCAGAAGGGGACAGACACACACCACAGTCAGAGTCAGTGCGCACATGTAGAACGTGGGTCGAATAGCAACATTGTTAGTGTGAATCTGAACCAAAAAACCATTTCGATAAACAGATCAGGAGCTAATGATGATTGATCAGCCAGTGAAAAGAAGGAGTGAGTAGTTCAAGTTTTAACTGTCCGAAATGCCAATTTGGGTTTTTCCTTATATAGTGCGATTCTGCTTTCTCATCTGGCCTTGGGAAATGGAAAGAATATGTCACTGTCTCTCATCTAGGGCGCTAAAGCGTGAATTTGCATGAGAATAGGATGGTTTTGATTTAATACTCAGGAGTGGTAACTGAGATCAGCAAAAACTTTTTAGGGAGTGACACGCTCTTGAGTTATTAATTTCTTTTCTAAATCACGCTTTTTTGGTGTAACTTACCAGCCCAGTCCGTTTTAAAGATCCTTCAAATTCTGTATAATAATAGGAAAGCTAATTTTGATAGAGGGAATTTCTCTAGCCTAAACTGTTTGAAAGAAGCCAACATTAATGAAAATCTAGTCAAAGAAATTGAGTGTGAAAGAGGTTAAGCATTTTAACCTGTTGTCATCTATGAATTCAGAAGGGGTGTGAGAAATAAGATCTGGATATTCAGTGGCTGGGTAGCTTATTAGAACTACTATTCTGTTTCTCACCAAAAAGATAGTATCACCTACATACTATCATCATCCCAATTCAATCCCAAGTAAATAAAGATTTATTTACTTTAGAGAGAGAGTGAGCATATGGGGGGGAGGGATAGAGGGCAAGAGAGAGAGAATCCTGATGCAGACTCCCCGCTGAGCACAGAGCCCAACCTGGGCTGGATCCGAGGACCCTGAGATCACCACCCAAGCCAAAAGCAAGAATCGGCCACTCAACTGACTTCACCACCCCGGCGCCCGTCATCATCCCAGTTTATAGACACAGAAACTGAGGCTCAGAGAGGTTAAGTACGTCCTCAAGGTCACAAAGCCAGTAAGTGGCAGAGAATGTCAATATCTAGTAAAGAATCCATACTTTTTACCACTGTGAAATATTCTGCCAGATGAGTGAGACCTGTGAGCCCACCTTCCCCCAGGAGAGAAGTCAATTCAAGGGTGAATTCTGAGCTAGAAATTTCTACCAGAATTCTTAAGAAATTGTTTCAGGACTAGATGCTAAAGTAACTGCTCCTGAAGGATATTTACAGTCATAATCATGGTAACATCTGCATAATTATGCTGCTAAATATACACAGGCCATTTAAAATATAACAGTCCTAGCTAGTGTATTAGCACAAGTATGCAGCGTTGGGGAAAGAAAGAACAACATCTTTGATAGATTTTATTTCTGAAAAATGAATGCAAGTACTATATCAAAGAGAAATTTTTCAAAACAAGAGCGCCAGAAACAATGACGGAGCATGAAATCAGAGCCCATTGTTTGTGCCTATAGCGTGCTGTTATCTTAGATACATTTAATCTGTGTATTTTAAGAGTTCGGCCCCTGAAAGTCTCCCTTCATGACTGCAGAGTCATAGCTAAAACAGCGTCTGTCGCCGTCTCATAATATTAAACAGCAACTAAATTTTGAAAGTGCTTTTTCTACGAAACTCTCAAGTGAAATTTTACATCTAAGATGTAAAGCTACAAAACGCAGGAGGGGGACTGAAATCCCTAACACTGCTTGCTTCTGGGTCCTGCTGGGTTCAGGTGCCATTCCGAAGAAAGAGCCTGGATGACTGCAGGATGGTTGAACTCAGAAAAATTATTTCCTTTTCATCTGTACTTAGGATCTGTACTTACTACTACTGACCAGCAGTAGCTTTTTCTTTTCTTTCTTTTTTTTTTTTTGGAACATGATTTTATGACAGCTCTGTTGACTTGAAAATGAAGACTTAGATGAAGTAATTTCATCTTGGTCCTTGTGTGTAGTCGTGTATCTTGATCTAACGCATTTGGCTTCTCTTGTTTTTTTTACAAAGATGTTTCCACAAAGCGCCTAGTGGTGACAAATTATATAGAGAAGATCTGGGGGAAAAATCATATATCGTAGAAAATAGAGGACAGTAGGGCTCCCCTCCAAAAATGGCCATGGATTTGGGGGGGTAGAGGAGCAGATTACAGACACTTTATTTCAATCCAGCGATTTTTGTATGTGAGCTTATGAGAAGGTGGTTTTATCCAGATGACTTCCCTTCAGCTGGGACCCCAAGAAGAGAATGGTCCACGTGGCTGTGAGGGAGTGCTGGAGGTTGTGGGGGAATGGACAGTGTGTGACTGATGACTCAGTGTGTGAGGCTCTGTCTTCTAGGTTATAAAATTCCTTCATTAAATAGCATCGTTATTTCTATTCATGGCACATAAAACAGCCCTTAAGAATTGTAAAAATCTAGGACATTTATGTTTTGCTACTTTCTATTTATAGTTTGGATGCTATAATGTAAAATGTCTTTATCGAAATTCAAGAGTGCTCATTGCAAAGTGTCTAATGGCTCCCTTTCCAAATGTATAACAGATTCCTTCTAATGTCGTGTTCAAGACATGGGAAACTTGAACTGAGATCATATTTTTACATCATTCCACACCTACGATAGCTAAATTCCACAAGTGAGTCGAGAGTCCACTGGGGAGCAAATTCTCACCTTGCCTCGGCGCCTCTGTCTGGAGAAAGAAAAGCCACGTGAGATGGCATCATGATTTCTAAGAATTCTCCAACTGAGAGAAGCAGAGGTCCCTGCCCTGGACCCCTTAGAAGAGGGAAGAAACTTCTGTGTGCAGGAGGAAATGTGCATGCTAACTGGCGTGTGTTGTTCATCACTACACGTCACTTTCTTATTGCAGGACAGTTACGTGTTACTCTGTTGGTAGCTTTGAGGGCTGGGATGCATCCTTGGTTGAATAGTTGATTGAGTGGAAGTCTAAGTTCAGATTTATGTCACTGACAGATGTTCACAGTAACTGGCAGACCTTTGAAGGTCTTCAAACTATGCTTTATCGTAAAATTGAGGATAATTTTTGTTTCCTTTTTCCGAGGGCATAGTCAAAAGAGAGCCACATCAGAAGCCTCCTACGTGGTTAGACTTGGGATCTTTCTAGAACAAGGTTTCCTTTGCACTTGATATTTTGAGCCGGATGCTTTGTTGTTTCCGGGCGGAGGGGCTCTCCTGTGCTTTGAAGGATGTCTAGGGATGCCTTCAGCTTCTTTCCCACTAGATGCTGGGAGCAACTTAGCCCAGCCCCGCCCTCCTCACCATGATCAGCACGCCTCCAGACGTGGTTGAATGCACCCCCGGGGCGGGGTGGCGTGGAGGGCAGGGGAGCTGATTCAAAATGCCCCTGTCTGAGAAGCACCGCTCTCAGGGAAATTTGGACTTTTGCTACTTAATGAAGCAGAGACAAGAAAGAGTACCCCACACTCAAAAATAATATGAATTGTGACCTTCATAAAACATGGATCTTGGCAATCGTTACCCCAGTTCTGCCCTTTATCTCTTGTGAAAACCTGCTGTTATTACCTTTGATTCAGTCCATGTGTGATCAACCATTTATTGAGGGGCAGCAATGTGCAGTGTTAATGAACGTGAACTCCAAAGCCAGACTGCTCAGGTTCAAATCCCGGTTCTAACACTTGCTAACAGTGGAGACCTTTGACAAGTTACTGAATCTCTGCCTTCCTTTTGCTTATCTATTAAATAGGTGTAATAATAACACCTAACTCATGGGCTGGAACAACTCATTACAATTAAGGGCCGTTCCATATGTAAGTGGTTGCATTTTCCTACTTGGAGCAAAGCACTCTCTACATGCTGCTGAACACAGATCAGTGCAGAGAGAGGCTAAGACCAGGATTGTACCTGAAGAAGAAAGGAGAAAAGTTGTCAGGTGTACCTCCGGGAAGAACATAAAGCAGGTGGGGTGTGTAGAGAGAATAAAACTTAAGTGAACAGAGAAGGGAATTAGCTGGATTTAAAGATCCGAGGTAGAATGTTTACAATATCAAAGCCACTTTAAAATCCATTTCAGGAGAGCAGTCAGTTACAACTCTTCTTGGGTCCAGGAGCAAAAAGACAAGCCAGGATTAGGCCATCCTTTTAAATGCGCCTGAGCTATGTGATTGATGACAGAGAGGCCTGACCAGGTAATGCTGACATGATTAGCTCATTGGTTTTGCTGCCTAACAGTGCCTAACTGATTTCGCTCTTGTCTGACCCGTTTCCCACATAGCTCTAATTATGGATCAATAAATGTTTATTGAGCCCCTCTTAAGTACTGAGCTATAGACTGGATGCTTTATGGCATAGAGAGAAGCCTCGATGTGGTCCCCACGCACAAGGGATATAAACTGGGAAGACAGTTGTAAGACATTAAGAGCGTGATACAGACATATAAGCAACGCTGCCATTAAGAACAGGAACTTCTGAGCTAGAACTGCAGCCTAAAAACTGTTTCATAGGAACAACCAGGACAGTAGAATTTCGTTCATGGGTGGTGCCCAGGGTCGTCTTTTCACCTGAGTGTGACACCATCAGGGAGGACAGCATCCCAGGTCATTGAGGGGGCAAGTGTCTCTCCCTGAGGCTGGAGCTTTTGGGAGAGATCTGTTCTCCACATCTCCACGTCCAGCTGGAAAGTCAGGACACGTTTTTCTTGAAAACAATGAGGAACAATGATCGCACTAATAATACACTGTAGGTTGAAGAGGCTTCCTTGGACCAGCTGGAAATCCAACCACCATTTATTCCAAGTTCTAAACAATGGCAGTACAAGTAAGCTTTTTAATTACAAGGCTATCATAATCTGGGGACTGCTTGTACATAATTAATTCAAAAGAAGTGATACAGACAGTAATTGCTGTGAATTCAGAAAGAAGAGCCCTTTCCTGAACTTGTGCTGGTCTGGGAGCTTTCATGAGAATGTCAGGGTGGACTACAATTCAAGGGATGTACACAATGAAATGAAAAGACTGATCTCTATCCCAGATTTGCTCTGTTTCTGCCATTATGGTCCTATACACATGGCACTAGGATGTGCTGTTGTACCTGTCTCGGAAGTCAAATCAGTGCCAGTAAATCGAATTATTACTTCATCGACAGGAATATAACTTCACGGTTAAGTAATACTCACTTGTTCCTTAGGCCGCCGGATTCAGGCAAAAGCTGACTGGTAAACATGAGACTTAGCCAATGACAGATTTATGAAAGTTGCTCTGCTCTTCTTACACAGGGGATATTCTAGCAGAAATACCGGCAGAACGAATGCCACAGGGTCTGTGTTACTTTAAACAAACCAGCTTCTCAAAAGGGAAAGCCATCATCTGTCACTAATTAGATGAAATTAAAATGCACCCCTGTATCTCTTTGAATATTTACGAGGTGCTGTCAATCCGATGCCTTGGGCCTCAAACCGGAAGTGAAGCTGGAAGCCAAGCCACAGTAACCTAAATGCTGTGCGATTTGGATCATCCCCTTCCTTCCCTTGCCTTCTTCAAGGAGAAGAGGAATCCATATTTAGGGACAGGTTCTGCCTCCAACTATGGTGAGAGCGGCTCTGTGTCCAGTCAGTGGCCCGAAGATGGGGTACCTCCGAGTAGCCCAATGGCCTAGGACCTGGGTCCTCATGACGTTAACCTCTCTTGTGACTGGTTGCCCTTCTGTCTGGTGGCGATCGTGGAGACTTACACTTGACTTTTCTTGAGTTTTGTGGAGTTTTATTTTTCATGAGTGAAATGTCAAAAATATCTCCAGGTCTAAGCATTCATTCAGACTTTCAAAAATTGCTGGTCTTCAGAAGTCAGTGTTGCCCACGACACTCCTGTAAGGCCATGAGTAGTAAACACCTCCTCTCCCTCCCCAGCCGTCTGCAGAGCTGACCGGGGTCTCAGAGACCACTCTGCTAATCACTCCACTCATCGCTAACTTTACAGGAGAAACACAGATTTCCCAAAAGCCCAGCATCTGGAGCTCCTCCAACCAAATGATGCTTTCACTCTCAAACTGTTTTGATATTTTTTGTGTGTTTGTAATAAAAACAGTATGTCCCTAACTCTTCCAGTAAACACAAAGATGAAATGTAAGAAGACATGAGGGAGGCCAGCTATAGGAAACGTCTTCCTTCTTTCTCCTGAGCCGCTATCTTTTGTGCTCATGCTAAGGTTTTCCAGATCAAAAGCAGATGGGAGCAGAGAGCTTATTTCCACAGCTCCCGTAGGACCACTTGAGAGACCCATCTCTCCATCACCTCTGACACTCTTGTTGGAAGGTAAATGACAGGCCCCTAGTCAGGTAGCTGTAACATGAATAAATGACTATTCATACCAGTTTGTACCTGTACAGAATCTGCGATGTCACTTCTAGAAGCATGAAGACGAAACATTACCCTCAGGGAAGAGAAAGAAAATGCACTGGTAGGTGATTTCACAAGCCAGGGTATAGGCTCGTCCTGGGGAGTGAATGTTCTCATCTCCTGGGTAATGGAGCACCTCTCCCCAAATGGTGAGTCACTGTGAGGCAGGGAGTGCCCTATGTGGGGGTTGGCAGGTGAATTCGCTGTGTGTCCTTGGGAGGGTCGCTGCCTGGCTAAGACTCCGTGCCCTTCACTGTAACGGAGACGGCAGTATGACCTCTCAGTGGTTCTGCAGTGAACCCGGGTATTCACTGGACAGTGAGCTGGAAGGTTCTATAAGTAACAGCAGTCCGTGTCTCCATTTGGATCTGAGAGATTGTGTCCTCATGCCCAATGCAGGGACTGTATTCTGGTTCCAGCTAGAACAGTCTGCCCGGAAGGCAAGTTGAGAACCCCGGGTAAAGGCTTCAGGGAGAACTCGCAGGCGCGTTTGCTGTGCTGGGCAGAACGCTCGCTCATAGGGTGGGTGATTGTGTCCCTGGGGAGCTGCCTGCGGAGCTTAGCGTCACCTGCTGGGCCTGTCACGCCCCCTCTTTTTTTTTTCCTTAAGATCACTAAACTAGAATGGAAGGAAAACGGTGGTGCCTAAATAAGTTCCTTCCCACCAGAAAATTCTGTAATTCTAGAATCCTAAGTCTGTCCACATTTCAGACATGGTATACTCTTGGAGTGTTGGACATAAGAAAATTGGCACCTCTGTTTCACGAGGGGTGTCAGGCTTTGAAGGCCCCGTTTCCTCTGTGTGCCAAGTTCATTCAGCCCTTTGCGTAACTGCTCCCGAGCTCCCAGCTCCCTGGCTTCCTGTGTTTGGGTGTGTTGGGCCTTGCCTACCTCTAGGACTTTGCACTTTCTCTCCCTCTGCCTCGTGCCTTCTGCCCGCTCTCTGCCTGATTCTTGGCTCCTCACCCACGTCAGGGCACTTACTCACTACACACACACACACACACAATGGTATAATGAAATAAAATACCTATTTCTACATAAGAGTATACACATATTTTTTTATGCTCACATATATGTTTTCTCCACTTAGTTTGTTGTACCCTTCTCCTCATGCCCTGGAATGTAAGCTCTATGAGAGCAAGCCCTTTGCTTTCTCCACCGCTGTGTCCCCAGCTCCTGGATCTGTGCCTGGCATACAGTCAATACCAGAACAATGTTTGTTGGATGGATGAGGTCTGGGGAATGGGGTGAGTGGGGAGGAAAGCCTTGCCCACATCCCTTGTGTCCTGCAAGCAATAGTGTACACTTTCTCCCCTGCCTTCATTCCCATGCCTCTGTGGGAGGACAGCCCTGTGGGACAGGGAAGGCTGCTGTTATCCTAGTTAGATGGTTGGGGAAGCGGAGACTCGGAGACATTCGTGACATGACATGGGAGTGCAGCTTTGTCTCTCCCCATGGCCAGCTGCGGGTCAGCTCAGGCTCCGCGTGTCCTGGGAGGCTGTTTCGTCTCTGCTGTGCGTCTCAGGTGTGACCGCTTCATTCTCCCTTACTTTGGTCCTGAGCCTTGGTGTCCTTTCAATTGCTGTCTCTCCCACTCCCCATTTGGACAACAGAGAATGCTGTTCCTGACTCCAGCCCTCGTCCTCGAGCTCCCCGCTGCCACACTGGTCCCAGCCACTACCACTCTTACCTGGTCTGCGATGGTGGCCTCCTACCTGGTCTCCCTACACTGTCCCTGCCCACCTTTGGAGCCAGAGAACAAATCTAGACCAATTCCTGCCCCAAAACTGTTGCTTCCATTGAATGTTCTTTGTCTAATTCCACTACCCTGGTCCCAGGACTCCCCTTAGAGCACTGTTCTCCTCTCTCCTCCTTCCCCTTCTCCCTCTACTAAATCCTACCCTTTTTGGCTTCATTCAGATGTCACCTTCTAGGAAGAGTTGCTCTTCCCTAGCTGATCCTATATGACCGTCCTCCAGGGGCACCTGACCGCTAGGAGCACACGCACCTCCTAGAACCCAGCCAGCTGTGCCCACCTCCACCCACCAGCTGGGTCATCCGAAGCCTGGGGTCAGCAAGAAAGGCCGCTGCCATTTGCCCTCCACGGCTGTCATGGTGCTCGCACC
Organism: Spilogale gracilis; assembly: GCA_004023965.1. NCBI lineage: Eukaryota > Metazoa > Chordata > Mammalia > Carnivora > Mephitidae > Spilogale > Spilogale gracilis. The sequence goes on along the minus strand of PITA01012136.1, from coordinate 3,493 downwards.
CCGTAGCGATCGCTGAAGTTGTCGACAGTCAAATGTCACATGAGTCCTTTTGGGTAAATGGCATCAGTTCCAAGCTAATACGTGAAGAACTATTTATTCCAAGGAGCACAGCATTCTCGTTACATCTCATCATGAACTTTCATTTTCTCAGTGCCTCAGTGAATTTTTAAAGAAGAATTAGAAATAGCTTTATCCCCCACCCCTATCCTTGTAAATGGGGCTCCGTTTTTTTGCCCATTTCTTTACAAGAGTCATTAGATGTGCATAGCTTTATGGCCATCAGTCAACTGCAGAGCATTCCAGATGAACATCTTTGCTTTGGTCATTATTTCTCTTGACTTGGGGAAAAGGTGGACTTTCTGATCTAGACAGTAAAACCATACCTGAGTACAAATTGAAGGTCAGAGTATGTCTGTGAAGAAGAAAAGAGCATCTCGTAAGGGCCAGCTTTTGAAACCCTTAAAAGGGTTACCTGAGTAGACGTTGAAACTCTAAGAGATAATGAGCTGGATTGTGACAGAGGGGAGACCGGCTTCCCATGCTGAAGTCCTCTGGGAACGTGGGAATATCCGAGATGCTCATAGGGCTTTTACGGGTGAGGACATCAGAATTCCGAAGCATGGCACATGTTGAGCGGCCGGCCAGACCAATGGGCTGAAGTGGTAATAGGAAACATGGAACATACCCAGTCTTCCTTCTCCATGAGCAGATGATGGGGGGAGAGATAACAGCCTTCAAGGTCAGTGTTACAAAGACATTTCTTCATGACCCTCTCTGTCCAGTTTTTGTTTAAAGACTGAGAACACAAGAAAGTGCCAGACATGGTCCCGTGCTGGGGGGGGGGGGGCGGGGGCGCGACACTAATTTGAACAAAACATGGCAGCCCCGTCGCGGTAACTGCCCACGCCTGCAGTATGTCCTCAATAAATCTAGACATTTCAATGGAAAGTTAAATTGATTGGGCATTTTTGGAGTAATGTTTTTAGTTATAGAGTTCTTTTACCGGTAGGTTAACATCGGGCAGAAATAGAAAGTTCGTTGCCAGAGTCCTATTTGAAGCTTTACCACAAATTCAGATCATTTGAATTCCAGTGTTCTGTTGAACTCTTCTGAAAACAGTGATTTTAATTACTTTGTATTTTTTTTCCCCCTTTCACCAGAGAATCAGGGCATGAGCAAACAAGAGCATAGCCTAGCTTTAAGCCTTTTTGCTCTTCGATTCTGGAAAATGCCTTTGGCAATGCCAAGACTAAAGGATTTTAGTTCACTTAGATTTTCTCCCAGAAACAAACAAACAAAAAAAGTGACTCTGAGGAAGGAATGATGATGCTTTATTCACTGTCTTGTCCACAGAAGCTTATTCTGTGCCTAGCACATGGTAATGTGCTTTAAAACATTTGCTGATGACTTGTTGGCTGTTCATGACTTTCTGGAGAGAGAGAGATGACAGGGAATGAGACAATAAAAATAATCACAAAATATCAGAACTGGAAATGAATTGATGGTCCCCCTGGGAAGCGCTCCCAGAAGACCCGCACCACCCCCTCCCCCCGTAATTGTTATCCTGAGCCAGTGGGTTCAGAGTTGGTAAGGAAGGCAGATGCCCCCCACTGAGGTTGAGTCAGCTCAGCCAACTGGTTTCCCTCAGCTCCCTGACACTTCTGGATAGCTAAAAGCATATCCTTAGGGACTCATTATTGAATTACCAGTCTCCTAGTTGTTGGTGGTAAAGACTTGTTTCTTAATAGTCATTAATTTACTTAGAGGCACGATGATAAGGACTTAATTCAGGTTTAATGAGGCCTTGGTCAGCACCGAGACCAGCCCCAGGTCAAAAAATGCTGAAAGTGAAAACTTAAATCCAAAAGTTGGATAAATGGAGTCATTGGCGCCACATATTCCCCCCACGTGCAGACTCTTGCCTTCCCTGTACGGTGAAGACAGAGAGCAGACCACGCACAGTCTGGACTTTGCCTCACCACAGGCGGATGTGGGCTTTCAAGGAAAGCTGATTGTAGCAGAGAGAATTTAAATACTGGGATCAGCACTTTCCCTGGATTGGACTTGAATTTTTTTTCTTAATATTATGCTTGGGCCCCAAGAAGATGCATTCAGCCAGGCTGACTTATGGCACTAAATGACTAGTTAACCATACGTACTAATCACATAAACATGGTTTATGGAATGATACAAAAGGGTTTATGAAATCACTTTTAAGCCATCTTTTCAACAGTAATTATACTAGTTCTGTAATACCTTAAGCCAAGCAATGTTGGCAAGAGTTGGCTGAAGCATCTTTAATATTCTGATGGTTATCATACAGAATTGCCACTGCAACAAAACGACAGGGTCATATTTAAGATTTCTCGTCTTCCTCTTTTTTCCTTTTCACATTAAAACATACTTTGTAACATTTCATCATGGGAGAAGCCTGCATAAGTTTCCAGTTGCTGTAATTTAGTTAAACCATAAAATTGTTTCCAGATTACCAACCATGAAATGGAAAGACAATCTTATTTATGAATTTATAAATCAGATAATCTCCCTCAAATGAATCCTGAAACCAGAAACACTTCGATGATTAAATAGGAGGGAAAAGGTTTTCTCATTACCATGTGTCAAAAGAATTGTATTTTTGTAAAGTGGTTTTGGCCGAGGCAGTGGAACACGGCATGTACGGTCACGTGCCTCGGTCACGTGCAGGCCATGCTGTTTCCTGGACAATGGGAGAGCGTTGCCCCGCTCTCGCAGTCAGGCTCAAGTGTTCTGAACTCTCAGGGCTCTGACAGATCACGTCTCCTTTCTGTTGGCCCCACCAGTGCCATAGCCCCGAGGAGGCTACGCAGGGAGGGTTCACAACTGTCCTCAGAGAGAGGAAGTGAGAGCCAAATGTGTGTGTATAAGACCGAGAAGAGGGCTTTCCTCCAGACCATCCAAAATCTTATCTCAGGCAGTTTGGTGATTATGTCAGCAATATGTCTGATGAGGAAGGAAGAGCGGAGTGAGATTGGGGTGTTGTCTTTCTCTGCATCCTAAAACCACTGTCCAGGGAAATCCAGTGAGAAGCCACGTACCCACTAGCCAAGGAAAAACCCAAAGGCCTGTATGAAGCCCTATGGATGTCCATGTGGAGAGGACCCATGTTGAAGAGCAGTGTTCTGACTCTGGAATGATTCAGACGTTTTGCTTGATTTTTAAAGCTGTTGCCCTCCCCTGTTAAACTGGGTAATGAAAGCTATTGACCAAAGAGCAATCAGAAAGAGCATTGGTTGAGCCCTAATCAGGGTTGCATCTAGAGCCAGTGTTGGAATCCCTTCTGCCATTTCCTCCTGTTGGGTTCTCATTTACGCTTTATAGTTGTAGACTTACCTAGTTCTCAACATTGCCGTCGTCTCTCTGGTTAGGTTGTTACCATGCCTTCCTATCCCACACTCCAGCTTCACAGGCTCCTTTAAGCCATTTCCTAACCAAAGCTGTCTAGACTCTAAAAATG
>PITA01012135.1:0-63435 GCA_004023965.1 Spilogale gracilis | reverse complement strand
GCTCGGGAGCGCCCACACGCACGGGGGACGCTCACATTCGGGGGCTGCCCACACGCTCGGGGGCTGCCCACACGCTCGGGGGAGCCCTCACGCTCGGGGGAGCCCACATGCACGGGGGCGCCCACACGCTCGGGGGAGCCCACACGCACGGGGGAGCCCACACGCACGGGGGCGCCCACACGCTCGGGGGCACCCTAATGTTCGTATGTTGAACAACATATGAATTCCCACATTCCTGAGATAAAATCTCAGCTTGTCATGGTACATAACGCATTTTATGTGTTGCTGGATTCAGTTTGCTCATATTTTGTTGAGAATTTCTACATCTATATTAGTTAAGGATAGTGGTTTGTAGTTTTCTTTTCTTGATATCTTTGGTTTTGGTATCAGGGTAGTACTAGCTTCAAAGAACAAGTTGGGAGTGTTCCTTCCTCTACTATTTTCTGAAAGGGTTTGTAAAGGATTAGTGTTAGTTCTTTAAATGTTTCATAAAATTTACTAGTGTGGGCACCTGGGTGGCTCAGTGGGTTCAAGCCTCTGCTTTCGGCTCAGGTCATGATCTCAAGGTCCTGGGATTGAGGCCTGCATCAGGCTCTCTGCTCAGCAGGGAGCCTGCTTCCTCCTCTCTGCCTGCCTGCCTCTCTGCCTACTTGTGATCTCTCTCTTTGTCAAATTAATAAATTAAAAAAAAATTTTTTTAAATGTTTCATAAAATTTACTAGGGCGGGCACCTGGGTGGTTCAGTGGGTTAAGCTTCTGCCTTCGGCCCAGGTCATGATCTCAGGGTCCTGGGATGGAGGCCCGCGTCGGCGGGGAGCCTGCTTCCTCCTCTTTCTGCCTGCCTCTCTGCCTACTTGTGATCTCTCTCTCTCTGTCAAATAAATAAATAAAATCTTAAAAAAACATTTCTCTGTTAAAAAAAAAATTTACTAGTGATGTCATCTAGGCTTTGAGTTTTCTTTGTTGGTTTTTTTTTTCTATGACTACTTCAATCTCTTCAATTATAAAAGATATATTCAGATTTACCTGAGTCACTTTGGTAGTTATTCTTTCTAGAAGTTTATTAATTTCATTAGGTTTTCTAATTTGTTAGCATGTTCATAGTATTGCCTTCCAATCGTTTTTATTCTATACGGTCAGTAAAGATATACAAAGAGTTTAGCCAACTGGGAATAGTCCCCACAAGACTGCCCTCATTTTTTTTTTTAAAGATTTCATTTATTTATTTGACACAGAGAGAAAGCACAAGTAAGCAGAGAGGCAAGCAGAGAAAGAACGGGAAGCAGGCTCCCTGGTGAGCTGAGAGCCCAATGTGGGCCTCTATCCCAGGACCCTGAGATCATGTCCTGAGCTGAAGGTAGAGGCTTAACCCTCTGAGTCACCCAGGCATCCCAAGACTGATTGGCCTCACTTTTAACACCAATGGTAAATTTAGTGGGGAAAGGTGGAAGTGTTTCTAAGAACACTCATAGGTCTGATAATTTAATTGAAGGACTCAACATAACTCGTTAAAAGGTATTATATTCATGACTTACTATAGGGATAGGACACAGGATAAAATTAGCCATAGGAAGAGATGTACAAGGCAGGTCTGTAGAGCTTCTGATCATCTCTTCCCATGGACATGGATGGCATTGACTCTTCCTAGACATAATGTGTGACAATGGAGTATTACCAACCAAAGAAGCTCACCCAAATCTTTAGTGTCCAGACTTTTCAGTGGGGATTGGTCACATATTACTCACATGGCTGAACTTTACTCTCAACTCTACCCACAGGGTGGGCTAATTCCTTCAGTCTCTAGTTCCTTTGAAGGTTGGAAATGATGCAATATGGCCAAAGGCCCCAGGCATACAATGAAATCCCTATTAGGCAGGACTTTTCAGAGGCTGAGAGATCAAATCTCAGTTGCCAAGGGCAAAGGTCAGATCTCTGTACAGGTGAGGTAAATTCTTCATTACATACATATAATGTACCCTCATTCATTTCTGGTTTTAGTAATTTGAGTCTTCTCTTTCCTTTTTTCCCTTTGTAGTTTAGATAAAAATTTGTCAAATTTTTTGATCTTTTCAAAGAACCATCTGTTTATTTCATTGATTTTCTCTGTTGTTTTTCTACCTTCTAGTTCATTTGTTTATTTGTAATCTTTATTATTTCCTTTATTCTGTTTGCTTTTCATTTGGTTTATTTTTTTTCAAGTTTCTTTTTTTTTAATTTTTTTTTTTTAAGATTTTATTCATTTATTTGACAGAGAGAGAAATCACAAGCAGGCAGAGAGGCAGGCAGAGAGAGGAGGAAGCAGGCTCCCTGCTGAGCAGAGAGCCTGATGCAGGCCTCAATCCCAGGACCTTGAGATCATGACCTGAGCCGAAAGCAGAGGCTTTAACCCACTGAGCCACCCAGGTGCCCTTCAAGTTTCTTAAGGTAAAAGATTAATTCATTAATTTGAGATTTTGTTTTTCTTTTTGGGGGGGGGAAGGGGAAGGAGGATGGGTGGGGGAAGGGCAGAAGGCAAGGGAGAGAAAGAATCTTTTTTTGTTTAGATTTTTATTTATTTATTTGAGAGAGAGAGAGCACAAGCAGGTGGCTAGTGTATATTCTTCTTCAGTGTATATTCTGCTGTTGTTGAGTGAAGTGTTCTGTGAACATTTTTTGGTTTACTCATAGTGATGCTCAAGTCTTCTATATCCTTCTTGATTTTCTATGTAGCTGTACCATTAACACTCTGTTGAATCTCCAACTATTATTACTGAATTTTCTATTTTTCCCTTTAATTCCATCAGTTTTTGCTTCATGTATTTTGGGCCTTTCTTGTTAGATTTATATGTTATTTATAATTGCTATGTCTTCCTGATGGTTGACACATTATTTATTATGTTTAAAATGTCCATGAGGCAGCTGGATAGCTTAGTCGTTAAGCGTCTGCCTTTGTTAGGTCATGGTCCCAGGTTCCTGGGATCAAGCCCTGCATTGGGCTCCCTGCTCAGCAGGAAGCCTGCTTCTCCCTCTCTCATTCCCCCTGTTTGTGTTCCTTCTATAGCTGTGTTTTTCTCTGTCAGATAAATAAACAAAATCTTTAAAAACAAACAAACAAATAAATAAATAAATAAAATGCCCTTCGATTTTTGTCTTAAAATCTATTTTGCCTGATATTCTCATAGTCATCCTTGGTTTCCTTTGGTTACTGTTTGCATGGCATATCTTTTTTCCTCATCTATTTTTTAAGAAATATTTTATTTATTTATTTGAGACAGAGAGAGAGAGAGAGAGGGTGACAGAGAAAGTGAGAGTGTGTGTGAGCAGGAGAAAGGGGCAGAAGGAGAGGGAGAAACAGACGCCCTTCCTAGAAGCAAGCATGATGGAGGGCTCAATCCCAAGACCCTGAGATCATGAGCTGAGCCAAAGGCAGATGCTTAACTGACTGAGCCACTGCTCATCTGTTTTGTTTGTTTGTTTGTTTGTTTTAAAGATTTTATTTATTTATTTGACAGTCAGAAACACAGCCAGAGAGGGAACACAAGCAGGGGGATGCCGCAGACCTGCAGCCTGATCACTCATATGGGCTCCCTCTGCAAGGCACGGAGCCCATGCTCCTCCCTCAAAGTGGGGGAGCTCTGCAAAGTTGCGGTCATCGACACCAGAAGATATGTTTCCATTATTCCTTGTCTGTTCAACTATTATAATTTCTTTGACACTATTTCCTCTAACTTCACTTATAATCAAGTAATGCTTTCTCTTGCTCTTAGTTTTGAATCCTCTTATGCCAATCCTTATAAAGAATGATAATTGTAGGATTGTGGGGGCACAACATACTTACTTTAAAACTTAGTAAAACCTTTACTAACATAAGCAGCTTGGATATTGCAGCCTCCTGTTTGTGTGACCCCTCATTCACCTCCCTATGCTAGGGAGCAGTGAAACATTCTAATGAGATAGGGGTTTGCAGGAACCGTCCTGTTCTCACGAGCACATCCTGTTTCACATGGACCCTCTAAAAACACTATTATCACTATTGTCACTCAAGATTGATAATCTGTCACTCAAAGAAACTCTTTGCTCATACGGTTTCCACCTGAAAAAACATGTAACTTTCTATAAATAAAGAGCCCTGAGAACAGTGTTTTCAGGAGAGTCCTACATGAAGTTTGGTCTCCTCATTTTCGCCGACTCCTTCCTCACTCTCGGACCCTAACTGTTGCTGGGGCTGGCTCCCGGCAGGGGGAGTGAGAGAGGGAGAAGCAGGCTTCCCGCCAAGCAGGGAGCCCGATGTGGGACTCGATCCCAGGTCTCCAGGATCATGACCTGAGCCGAAGGCAGTCGCTTAACCAACTGAGCCACCCAGGCGCCCCACTGCTCATCTGTTTACTTTAAACCAGTTTATGTCTTTGAATCTAAAGTGCCTAACTTGTAACATATAATCAGATCATTTAAAAAAAATAAAAAATTCTGGGGGCCTGGGTGGCTCAGTGGGTTAAGCCTCTGCCTTCAGCTCAGGTCATAATCTCAGGGTCTTGGGATCGAGGCCTGCATCAGGCTCTCTGCTCAGCAGGGAGCCTGCTTCCTCCTATCTTTCTGCCTGCCTCTCTGCTTACTTGTGGTGTCTCTCTCTGTCAAATAGATAAGTAAAATCTTTAGAAAATAATTAATTAATTTAAAAAAATAAAAAATTCTGCCCATTTACAATTTGTACCAAAAATAATAAAATATCTAGGAATAAACTTAATGAAGGAGGTAAAAGACCTATACTCTGAAAACTATAAGACACTAATAAAAGAAATTAAAGATGACAGAAACAAATGGAAAGAAAGATGACAGAAACAAATGGAAATTGTTAAAATGTCTATACTACACAAAACAATCTATAGATCTAATGCAATCCCTACCAAAATGTTCACAACATTTTTCACAGAACTAGAACAAGTAATCCTAAAATTTATATGGAACCACAAAAGATCCCAAAATAGCCATAGCAATCTTGAAAAAGAAGAACAAAGTCGGAAGTATCACAATCCCAGATTTTAAGTTATATTACTAGGCTGTAGTAATCAAACCATACGAAACAGACACAGATCAATGGAACAGAATAGAAAGCCCAGAAAGAACCGTGATTATATGGCCAATTAATCTACAAAGAAGGAGCCAAGAATATACAATGGGGAAAAGACAGTCTCTTCAACAAATGGTGCTGGGAAAATTGGACAGCTACATGTGAAATAATGAAACTGGACCATTTTATTATACCATACACAAAAATAAGCTCAAAATTGAGTAAGGACCTCATGTGAGACATGGAACCATTGAAGACCTAGAAGAGAGCATTGGCAATCACTTCTCTGACATTGGCCATAGCAACATTTTTCTTTCTTTCTTTCTTTTTTTAAAGATTTTATTTATTTATTTGATAGAGAGAAACACAGCTAGAGAGAGAACACAAGCATGGGGAGTGAGAGAGGGAGAAGCAAACTTCCCGTGGAGCAGGGAGCCTGATGCTGGGCTTTACCTGGGACCCGGGGATCATGACCTGAGTCGAAGGCAGACACTTAGACTGAGCCACCCAGGTGCCCCTATAGCAACATTTTTTCTAGATGTCTCCTAAGGCAAGAGAAACAAAAGCAAAAATAAACTATAAGGACTACATCAGAATAAAAATCTTCTGCACAGCAAAGGAAACAATCAACAAATGACAATCTACTGAATTAGAGAAGATATTTGCAAGTGACATGTCTAATAAAGGGTTGGTATCCAAAATGTATAAAGAACTTACACAACACCAAAAAACCCCAAATAATCTAATTGAAAAATGGGCAGAAGACATGAAAAGACATTTCTCCAAAGCAGACATGCTGTAATTACTGGTAAGATAGGATTTAAGTCTGTCATTTTTCTCTTTGTTGTCTCTATGTCTAAGGTCTTTTTTGTTTCTCTATTCCTCTATCACAATCTTCTTTTGTGACAAATAGATATTTTTAGTGTGCCCCTTCAATTACCTTGTTTATTTAACCATAATTTTGCTATTCTCTTAGTGGTTGTCCTCTGGATTGCAATTAATATCTTAATCTAAAATGACCTAGTGAGGATTAATACCAACTTAATTGCAATAGTCTACAAAAATTACATTCCTATATATTCCCCCATTTTTATAGTACTGATACACAAATTACATCTTTATACATCATAAGTCCATAAACAGTTTTATGATTATTGCTTTATGCACTGTCTTTCAAATCACATAGAAGAAAAAAAGTTACAAATAAAAAATACATTTATACTGTCTTTTATATTTACCTATGTATTTACCTTTACTGGTGGTCTATATTTCTTCGTATGGATTTGAGTTACTGTCTATTGTTATTTCAATGCAACCTGAAGGACAACTTCTGGTATTTTTTTAATATAAAATTTTTTACGACCCTGCAGGTGCCCAGGGGGTTCCCACCTGCCCCTCTACACACTGAGGACATGGGGCACACTCACATGCACGGCCCAACAGGCCACCAGGTAGTTCCCTCCTGACCACCGCGCGAGGACTGCAGTGTTGCGTGCACACCCGGCCCCGGGGGCAAGTGGGTGGTGGAGTCCGGGGGAGAAGGGACGCTCTTCCCCCACGGGCCCCACTGCCCCAACCCAAGGCGGACAGGCGACCCCTAAAGGGGGTCCCACACTGGGACACGTTCGGTACCTGGACGGGGATGGGGGAGTGGTATTTTTTGTAGGGCGGGATGGCAGGTAATGAATTGTCTGTTTTTGTTTATCTGTGAATGTTTTACCCTCTTCTTTATTTTGAAGGATAGTTTTATTGGATATAGAATTCTTGGTTGACATTTTTTTTTTTGGCACTTTGAATATTCCATCACACTGTCTTCTGGTTTCCATGGTTTCTGGGTTTCTTCCTTTCTCCTTTGTTTCTTTCTTTGTTTCTTTGTTTGTTTGTTTCTTTCTTTCTTTTCTTCCTTTCTTTCTTAAGAGAGAGAGAGAATGTGAGCGTGAGTTGAGGAGAGGGGCAGAGGGAGAAGGGAGAGAGAGAATCCTAAGCAAACTCTGCGCTGAGTATAGAGCATGACTCAGGGCTTGATCCCATGACCCTGAGATCATAACTCGAACTGAAATAAAAAATCAAGGGGCGCCTGGGTGGCTCAGTTGGTTAAGCGACTGCCTTCAGCTCAGGTCATGATCCCGGAGACCCGGGATCATGTCCCACATCGGGCTCCCTGCTCAGCAGGAAGCCTGCTTCTCCCTCTCTCACTCCCCCTGCTTGTGTTCCCTCTCTGGCTGTGTTTCTCTCTGCCAAATAAATAAAATCTTAAAAAAAAAAAAAATCAAATGCTCAACTGATTGAGCACCCAGACACCCCTGGCTTCCATGGTTTGTAATAAAAAAAACTAGCTGTTAGAGGCACCTAGGCAGTTCAGACTGTTAAGCGCCTGATTTTGGCTCAGGTCATGATCCCAGGGTCCTGGGATGGAGCCCTATGTCAGACTCCCTGCTTAAGCTCCTTCTCCTTTTGCCCCCCACCCACTTACAGGCACTTGCTCTCTCGCTAATAAAAATAAAAACCTTAAAAAAAACTAGCTGTTAATTTTATTGAGGATCATTTGTGATGAGTTACTTCTCTCTTGCTACTTTCAAAATGTTCTGTCTTTAAATTTTGGAAGATTGTAATGTGTCTCTGTGGATCTCTGAGTTTATTCTACTTAGGGTTTGTGGAACTTGTTGGATGTGTAAATTATTTTTCACCAAATTTGCAGAATTATTGACCATTATTTCTTCAAATGTTTTTTTTCCCGCCCCTTTCTCTCCTTTTCTTCTGAGGTTCCTATTATGCATATGTTTGTACAGCTGATGTTCCATAAGTCTCTAGGGTTCTATTCACTGTTCTTCATTCTTTTTTTTTCTTTGACTTGATAATCTCAACTGACCTATGTTTAAGTTCTCAGAATCTTTCTTCTTCCAGCTTGCCAATTTATGGAGCCCTCTCATAAGTATTTCATTGTTATTGAACTTTTCAGCTCCAAACTTCTCTCTGGTTCTTTTTTATAATTACTCTTTATTGATTGATAGTCTCTATTTGGTAAGATATTGTTCTCATACTTTGTTTCAGTTCCTTGACATGGTTTTCTGTAATTATTGGAACATATCAATAGCTAATTTAAAGAATTTGTCTAGTAAGTTCAACATCTGGCCTTCCTTAAGGATGGTTTCTATTGAATGACTTTTCTTCTGGTGTATAGACCATTCTTCTGTATCTTTTGTGTCTCATATTTTTGTCGTTGTTTGTGATAACTGGACATTTTATATAACTTATGTGGCAGCTCTGGGACTCAGATTCCTTCCCCCACCATCCCTGGGTTAGTTGTAACTCTGTTTGTGGTTTGTGTTCATGCCGCTGTTATTGCCTTTTGTTTAATGACTTCCTGAACAAAGTCTGTGAAGTTTGTAGTTGTTGGGGCTTTGTTTGTTTTTTATTTGACTGGCCACTGAAATCTCTGCTCAGCTTAGCTTAGTGGTAAGTCAATAACTAGACAAAGACTTCCCGAAATGTCATGAATCAGGATATCATCCAGGACTTGCCCAAGGGCATTATGTGTGTGGTGGGGCATGCTTTCAATTCCCTAGCAGGCAGCTTACACCTCTGCCTTAGTCTTTGGTTCCTGCTTATACAGAGCTTCAAGGTGAGGCAGTGGTGGGAAATTCAGGTCTTATGAGCATGGGTACAATCTTGCACATGTGCATGACCTTCTAGAATCCTAGGATTATGCCAGAGCGTCTCAAAATCCTCCATAGACATCTTATTCTCTTAGTGTCTGGTCAGCTTTTTGTTTGCCTCAGTTGTTTTTCTAACTCACGCAGTTGAGATGTTAAATAATTGCCTCTGATTCTTTTCAAAAAATGTCGTGGGGAAAAGGCTGTTAACCCTGAGCAAACTCTGAATCAGTTCAAATAAAGACAAGCCCTCTGACTGGGGGGTTCACAGGGAATGCCAGACAGGTTAAATAATGACAGTTCTCTGAGAATGGGGCTTTTAGAGGGTTCCAACCCATTCTGCTCCACTAGGGGCTATTGGGTTGCTGGCATAGAGTTTTCATGGTTACTGTCATCATGAAGTTATTTGTGTTTTTTTTGTTTTTAAAGATTGTATTTATTTATTTGACAGAGAGAGAGATCACAAGTAGGCAGAAAGGCAGGCAGAGAGAGAGGAGGAAGCAGGCTCCCCGCCAAGCAGAGAGCCCAATGTGGGCCTCGATCCCAGGACCCTGAGATCATGACCTGAGGTGAACGCAGAGGCTTTAACCTACTGAGTCACTCCAGGCACCCAAGTTATTTGTTTTTAATAATTTTTTTAAAAAAGATTTTGTTTGTCAGAGAGAGAGAGAGAGCAAAAGCAGTGGAAGTGGCAGGCAGAGGGAGAAGCAGGCTCCCGGCTGAGTAAGGAGCCCAATGTGGGACTCGATCACAGGATCCTGTGATCATGACTTGAGCTGAAGGAAGCCACTTAACTGAGCCACCCAGGGGTCTCTGTTTTCAATCATTTCACAGAATTGGGAAGAGAAGGATGGTAATAGGTCATATTTATACACCACAAATCTTGCTCTTCTTAGATTCAGCTATTTTCTTGTATACATTTTCTTTGGGTTATTATAAGCCTTTGAAGTTAATTTTAGGTGTTAGAAGTTGATTTTAGAAATTTTTGCTAGTGTTCTCATTGCTTTTATGAAGAAGTAGATTTTCAGAGGGCCTCATGCCATCATTCCAGAAATACCACAACTGATTTTTGTATATTGATCTTCAATTTTAAAAAATTTGCAAACATTTTTATTATTTTTAATAGTTTACTTATTCTTCAAGGTTTTCTACATTGACAATCATATTACCTGGGGTTTTATTTTCAAGATTTATTTATTTAGGGATGTCTGGGTGGCTCAGTCAGTTAAGTGGCTGCCTTGGGCTTAGGTCATGATCCCAGGGTGCTGGGATACAGTACCACATCGGACTCCCTGCTCAGCAGGGAGCCTGCTTCTCCCTCTCCCTCTGCCTGCTGCTCCCCCTACTTCTGCAGGCACTCTCTCTCTCTCTAGGACAAAGGAATATATAAAATCTTTAAAAAAATTTTATTTGGGGGCGGGGGAGAGAGAGAGGGAGAGAATCTCAAGCAGACTCCCTGCTCAGTGAATAGTCCAACTTGGCTCTCAATCTCATGACCACAAGACCATGACCCAAGCCACAATCAAGAGTCAGACACCCAACTGACTAAGCTACCCAGGAGCCCTTTACCTGGAATTATTTAATTTGGTTTCTTCCTTTTTAATTCTCATACCTTTTTTCCCTATCTTATTAAGCTGGGTTCACTACCCATTACAATATTAGATGAAAACGGTAATGTTGGTATATTAGTTTACTAAGGCTGCCGTAATAAAATACCATAGACTAAGTGGCTTAAACAATAGAAATTTATTTTCTTATAATTCTGGAGACTAGAAGTCCAAGATCAAGTGTCAGCATTTGGTTTCTTCTGAGGCCTCTGTGTTGTTATCTTTGTGTGCAAGATCTGGTGTCTTCCCCCCCGCTCTTTTTTTTAAAGATTTATTTGACAGAGAGAGAGAGCACATGCGAGCACACAAGTGAGAGCAAGGGCAGAGGGAGAGGGAGAAGCAGGCTCCAGCCTCAGCAGGGCTCAATCCCAGGACCCTGAGATCATGCCCTGAGCCCAAATCAGAAACTTAAATGACTGAGCTACCCAGGCACCCCTCTTTCCTCTCTGTATAAGGATACTAGTCATATTGGATTACGGCCTACCCATATAACATCATTTTACCTTAATTAAGGCTTTAAAGGCTCTATCTCTAAATACAGTCATATTCTGAGGTACTGGGGGTTAGGATTTCAACATATGAATTATCAGGTGACACAATTCAGCCCTTATTTTGTGACTTTAAAGGTAACATATACAATGTTTCATCAAGAAAAGTATTTACTCCAGAGTTTGGTCGATATACTATCAGACATAGGAAGTTTTATTCCTAGCTCATTCAGAATTTACTTTAGGGACACCTAGGTGGCTTGGTCAGTTTAGTGTTTGCCTTCAGCTCAGGTCATGATCCCAGGGTCCTGGGACTGAACCCCTCATCGGGCTCCCTGCTCAGCAGGAAGCCTACTTCTCCCTCTCCCTCTGTTGGTCCCCCTGCTTGTGCATGCATACTCTCTCTCTCTCTCTCTGATAAATAAAATCTTTTAAAAAAGAATTTATTTAAAATTCAGTAACCATCAGTTTAAAAAAAAAGCCTTCACATGACATTTCTTCTTTCACCTATAAAAGTAGTTAATAACATTAATATATTTTTGTTAAACAACCTTGCATTCATAGGGTATTCCCAACTTGGTCACAATATATTATCTTTTTAATACATTTCTAAATTTAATTTGCTAATATTTAGTTTGGATTTTTTGACTGTCTATAAATGATTTGAAAATATAACTTTCCCTTATCATACTGTCCTATTCTGATTTCAGTATCAATATTATAGTCATAAAGTGAGTTTAGAGATGTTCTTTTCCCTCATCTCAGGAAGAGATTATAAGATTGGAATGATCTGTTCCTTGAGACTGAATTTTCTTCTATCAAATTATTTTTTGAGAGATTTCAAATCATCAACTTCAATTTCCTTAACCTTTTTGGTCTCTCTTCACTCCTACTATGGCATTTTGAATCTGTTTTCATATTTTTCTATAACTTCTTCCATTTTCTCCAGGTTTTCACATTTACAGGCACAGAATTTCTAAATTTTAATCTCCTTTTTTTTTTTTAAAGGTTTTATTTATTGACAGAGAGAAACACAGCCAGAGAGGGAACACAAGCAGGGGTAGTGAGAGAGGGAGAAGCAGGCTTCCCGCCGAGGAGCAGGGAGCCCGATGTGGGGCTCGATCCCCAGGTCTCCGGGACCATGACCTGAGCCGAAGGCAGTCGCTTAACCAACTGAGCCACCCAGGCGCCTCTACATTTTAATCTCCTTATCGGTTGGTAGCTATAATCCCTTTATCATTAATATATGGATCTTCTTCCCCTCCATTAATCTTAGGAGTTTATGTATTTTATCAGTTTTCTTCAAAGAACATTCTCAGTTTAGTATGAGAGTCATTTATAGTGGGGTTGTGAGTTTAAACCCCAAGTTTGGCATAGAGTTTATTTAAAAAAAAAAAAAAAGGCCATTCTCAGCTTTATTGACTTTTTTATTGTTTTCCCACCCCCTTTTTCGTTGATTTCTGCTACTACTTTTATAATCATTCTTATGCTTACAGTTCTGGAATTTATTTTGTTCTATTTCAAACATAAGGTGGATAGTCAGACAATTAGCTCAACCTTTCCAATATAAGCTCTTCAGACTACACATTTCCCTCTATGTATCACTTTACTGTGCACTACCTATTTTTTGTTTAAGATTTTGAGAGATAGAGCACAAGAGAGAGAGAAAGAGAGACAGCGTGCTTGCACAAGCTGGGGGGAGAGGCAGGGGGAGAGGGAGAAGCAGACTCCCCCTAGGCAGAGAGCCTGATGCAGGGCTCGATCCCAGGACCCTGAGATCATGGCAGCCAAAGACAGCTGCTTAACTGACTGAGCCACCCAGGCGCCCCCACTATCTATTTTTTAGTATTTTCACTATTGTTTGTTTCAAGTGTTTAAAAAATTCCCATTGTGATTTCTTCTTTGACACAGATGAGTTATTCAAAGTTTTTTTAACTCTTCAAAGGAGATGTTTTGTTTTGTCGACTTATGATTTATGACATTGTGGTAAGATGACCTGGTTGGTGCAATTCAATTCCTTGGTATTTGATGAGACTGGCATTTATGGGCTTGTACATTGATATCCGAAAATATTCCATGTATGCTTGAATGAGTATGTCTTAGCTGTTGGGTTTGAATTGCTTATTTGTTGAATCAAACTTTTATTTTACTTTCACCAGTCAAATCTTCACCAGTTTTCTATTTCCTACTTCATGTATAAGTGAAGAGATGTACGCTGAAATCTCCTAATGATGATATGCTTCTCAATTTTTCCATTTGGTGCTTGCTTCAGCAGCACATATACTAACTTTGGAAGATACAGGGAAGATTAGCATTGTCCCAGCACAAGGATAACACACAAATTCATGAAGCATTCCCTTATTAAAAAATTATTTTTCTGGGGCACCTGGGTGGCTCAGTTGGTTGAGCGACTGCCTTCGGCTCAGGTCATGATTCTGGAGACCTGGGATCGAGCCCCACATCGGGCTCCCTGCTCAGCAGGAAGCCTGCTTCTCCCTCTCTCACTCCCCCTGCTTGTGTTCCCTCTCTGGCTATGTTTTTTCTGTCAAATAAATAAATAAATAAAATCTTTAAAAAAAATTATTTTTCCCATGTTGTTCTTTTGGTGATGTTTATGACCTTAGATGGTAGATTTTAATCTCTGAGAAACCTGAGGGCCCAAACTGAGAGCACTTTCTTCCGGGAAGAAATATGCATCTTGGGGTGCCTGGGTGGCTCAGTGGGTTAAAGCCTCTGCCTTGGGCTCAGGTCATGAACTCAGGGTCCTGGGATCAAGACCTGCATTGGGTCCCCTGTTCAGTCGAGAGCCTGCTTCTCCCTCTCCCTCTGCCTGCCGCTCTGCCTACTTGTGCACTCTCTCTCTCTCTCTCTCTCTCTATATATATATATATATATATATCTGTCAAATAAACAAGTACAATCTTTAAAAAAAAAATCTTTAGGGCGCCTGGGTGGCTCAGTGGGTTAAAGCCTCTGCCTTCAGCTCAGGTCATGAGGGATTGAGTCCCACATCCGCCTCTCTGCTCAGCAGGGAGCCTGCTTCCTCCTCTCTCTCTGTCTGCCTCTCTGACTACTTGTGATCTCTCTGTCAAATAAATAAATAAGTGAGTAAGTGCTTGTTTCAATCAGGGCTAATCACTGGAACCCTTGACTGCTTAGATCTAATTCATACACCTGCTTCTGAAGCCTGGGGTCCAGTCACGGAACAGAACGAATGGAAAGCCAGTTTTTAAATGCCACAAAAGCCCTACATCATTTTCCTTATTTTATTTCCTACCTTTGTCCCCTCTGGTTCCTATCACTCCAGCTACACTGGCTTTCTTACTATCTTTAAGGACATCAAGCATGCTTGCTCTTTAAGGTTTCTGGATTTATTCTTACTTCTGCTTATAATTTTGTTAACACAGATATTTCAATTAAGTCTTTGTTTAGTATTGTTCCCATAATATCCTTTGCAGGGGGTCCTCTTATTTACCTATTTATTTTTAAAAATTTTATTTACTTGACAGAAAGAGGCACAGCGAGAGAGGGAACACAAGCAGGAGGAGTGAGCGAGGGAGCAGGAAGCCCAATGCAGGGCTCGATCCCATAACCCTGGGATCATGACCTGAGCCGAAGGCAGAGGCTTAATGACTAAGTCAGCCAGGCGCTGCCAGGGTTTTTTTTTTTAGATAACTGAATCAATTTACTTTCACAACTACAGTCTTTTATGAGATTCACATTTGATGTGAGGCAGAAAAAAAAATCAAGCAAAATACTGAATGATATAAAGTCCTAATTTATGCCATTCTGTGTTCTCTTAACCTAATATGCTAAATTTACTTTGAAGGGAATAAGGTGTATGTACCAGTGACTCCCAAGTCTGTGATCTTCAACTGTTTTGTCCCAAAAAGAACTTTAGAAAATATGTACCTCTTATGCCTTGACTACTAAAATGTCAAAGTTTAATAGTTGCAAGTTTGTAGTTCCTTGCATGTTGTACACTATGCTATATATGCCTTAAATATAAAACTGTCAATACCTTGGCATTTAATTCATTCTGCTTATGGAAAATGGCCACTCTATAACCTAACTGGCCAGTCCTCATCATCAGAAAAAAATCTGACCTCATTTGAATTCAAAACAATGAATTGATAAACATTCTTATTACAACCTACTCTTTCAAGTTCTAAGATTGATAGAAGACAGAGAATGTAGAAGTTTGTGCTCCGTGAAATATGGTCCTGCTTCCTTCGGTATTTCTCTCTCTGGGCTATGCAGCCTGGCCTTTTCTCTCCAGAGTAAGAACTGGGATGAGTGAGAAAAGCTACCTTTCGTAAAGGAGAAGGAATCTGTGTAAGATGAATTAGTAAAGAAGTCCTCAGTCATCCATTCTCATGTGGGTAGAGATCATTTTAAATTCAGGGTACAGATGAAACAGAATTTGCAAAATAATCCCTTAAAACTACACTACCATTTGAATCTAAAGATTATCTGTCCTAGAGCATTTCACCTACCTATGCCAGAGGCAGGATTACAAAAATATTCCCAAGTCAGGGGCACCTGGGTGGCTCAGTCAGATGAGTGTCTGACTCTTGGTTTTGGCTCAGGTTATGATGTCAGGGTTGTGAGATCAAGCCCTGCATTGGGCTACGCACTCAGCAGGAGTCTACTTGGTACTCTCTCCCTCTCCCTTCCTCTTCTCCTCCTCCTGCTCTCTTTCCCTTATAAATAATCTTTTAAAAAAATTTCCAAGTTTTTTTTTTAAGATTTTATTTATTTATTTGATAGAGAGAAACACAGCCAGAGAGGGAACACAAGCAGGGGGAGTGAGAGACGGAGAAGCAGGCTTCCCGTCGAGCAGGAAGCCCGATGTGGGACTTGATCCCGGGTCTCCAGGATCACAACCTGAGCCGAAGGCAGTCGCTTAACCAACTGTGCCACCCAGGCACCCCATCAAGTCAAAGTTTTCTAAAATTTCCATATTAATTATAGAAATTCTAACATCTCAGTTCAAAAGGAAACAATCTGGGTTCTAAGACTACATTAAATAGAAGTGTTCCAGGGCATGAATTTTACAAGTTTTTCCTCTGAATTGAGTCAAAAAAACAAGGTTAATTCATCTGCATTTTTATTTTTTTTAAAAAAGACTTTATTTTTAAGCAATCTCTACATCCAACATGGGGCACAAACTTACAACCCTGAGATCAAGAGTCACATGCTAGACCCACTGAGCCAGCCAGGCATTTCATGAATATTTATACTTAAATTTACATACACACTCACAGTAGAGCTGCTTGATACATTTGAGTTCACTTGGAATAGCTAATAGAATACATGCTGGATGTGATTAGACTTTGAGCTTCCTTGCTAGTTACAATGTCTCACCATTTGTTTTTTAAAAGCCATAGTTTTTAGGGTGCCTGGGTGGCTCAGTGGGTTAAAGCCTCTGCTTTCAGCTCAGGTCATGGTCTCAGGGCCCTGGGATCAAGGCCCGCATCGGGCTCTCTGCTTGGCGGAGAGCCTGCTTCCTCTTTTCTCTCTGCCTGCCTCTCTGCCTACTTGTGATCTCTCTCTCTCTGTCAAACAAATAAAATCTTAAAAAAAAAAGTCATAGTTTTTACTAAGTACTGATTCATCACAGTCTTAATAGTAATATTGTATCAAAAATTTTATTCCAGTGTCATATTTAAGTGTCTTAAAACAGATTCAGAGAGAAAAGTGAAAAACAAAAGCAAAATTATGGATTTAAAAAAATCATAAGCCAGACATGAACTCAACACAATTTTGCCAAATTAACAAATTCATGTTTTTGTTACTTGATTTTGGCATGATTTCTAAATATAGACCTCCCCCTTTTTTTTCATATTTTAAAAAAAGGACATCAGGCTCTGAATAGTCAAAAAAGGGAAGGTAGAGACTGTGTTCTTCAGTCTTTTACGCTATACAGAAGAGTTTTGCTTAGAATTCCAGATTACAATCTAGAATACAATTTATAAATACTATATTCTGCAGTATATAACAGTATATAAGTAGACTCTACAAATCAAAACCTAAATATACTATTTCGATTAACACAAACTAATTTTATCCCAGGATATGAAGCAGAAATGTACTGGCTCTTTTTTTTTTTTTTTAAGATTTATTATTTTTTTCTTTCTTAGAGAAAGAGAGTACACACCAGCTGGGGGAGGGGAAGAGAGAAAGAATCTCAAGCAAACTCCTTGTTGAGCATAGAGCCCAATGCAGGGCTTGATCTCACAACCCTGAGATCATGACCTAAGATTAAATCAAGAGTTGGACACCTAACCATCTGAGCCACCCAGGCATCCCTGTACTGGGTCTTTTAAAATAACAAATATGTAATTATGATCATCTACATTGCTCCTTTTGAATAGAAATGCTAGTATACCACTGTTAGCATACACTTCACACAGTTCTTTTGAGGCGAAGTTAGGAAAATGCATCAAAAAGAGAAAGCCAGCAAAGAAAGTTGTTTTCCTTTTCTGGAAAACAAAAACAGAAACTTGTAGTTACAGTAAGATTTAGCACTATAATTAGCTTCACAGCTTTTAAAAATAGTTTTATAGTTTATGGTTCTATGAAGAAAGGAATCATAGGTTTTGGTAACTAAAGACCACATACTAAAATTTTAGTTGAAAGTTTTTTGTTTTTTTTTAAAGATTTTGTTTATTTGACAGAGAGAAACACAGCCAGAGAGGGAACACAAGCAGGGGGAGTGAGAGAGGGAGAAGCAGGCCTCCCGCCGCACAGGGAGCCCGATGTGGAGCTCGATCCCGGGTCTCCAGGATCATGACCTGAGCCGAAGGCAGTCGCTCAACCAACTGAGCCACCCAGGCGCCCCTGAAAGTTTTATTCATCACTCTGAAAGTTCTCATCCCAAATGAGACCCTTAAATTTGTCCCCTTCTAGTTCTTTTTTGCACACATCATTAATATTCCGTGAATGAATCTGAACATCATTATTGCTGCTACATCTGAGCCCATTACTTCAAAGAAGGAATGAAGTTATTTTGTTTTTGTGGAGGACCTAATTATCCACCAAACACTAATAAACTGAGTATTGGTGGTGCCTTCATGGCTCCATCGGTTGAATGACTGACTTGATTTCTGCTCAGGTCATGATCCCAGGGTAGTGAGATTGAGCCCCACAGTGGGCTCCATGCTCAGAGGGGAGTCTGCTTGAGATTTTCTCTCCCTCTCCCCTACCCCTCCCACCACCCATGTGCATGCTCCCTCTAAATAAATCTTTAAAAAAAGAAAAAGACGGTGTGCTTGGATGGCTGAGTCAGTTAACCACCTGCCTTTGGCTCAGGTCATGATCCTGTAGTCCTGGGATGGAACCCTGAGTTCGGTTCCATGGTCAGTGGGGAGTCTGTTTCTCCCTCTACCCTCTGACCCTCTCCCTGCTCATGCTCTGGCTTGTATGCACTCTCTCTCTCTCAAATGAATAAATTTTTTTTTTAAAGAAGTCAATAAGGAACTTTTGTTACCTCAAAATACAATTATAGATTAAACTTAAGAGTTTTAAAATGCTGACAATATAAGCCATGTAATATTACAATAAAAATCGCTTCCTTTAAAGTACACTTACAATAATCTCTACAATCTATTTCACTTTCCTGAAAAAGCAACAGTAAATTGTTAAGCTGCTCCCTTGCCATATTCTACATCATAAACTACAAACATCAGCATGTTGCAATAAACAGGGAGGTAAACATGTGCATTTCTAATATGCAGGTAGAGCAACCCAAATCTGAGGGTCAAGGACTCCCAACAGGTTATTGCAATTGACATGGCAGAGGCCTGCATCTTAGAGTGGCTCAATCCAGATAATATCTGGGGCTAATTTAACCAATGTAACTGGATCCACAAGAAAAAAGTACTCTCTGGGTCATAATAATTACCCCAATAGTTGCGCAAGACATAATCCGTTCAACTGCATGCTATGGGAACTACAAAGATATTTACTACCTTAACAAACCTACAATAAGGAGAAAGTAAGCAAAAATACAACTAGAGTAAAGATTCACATAGGGGCACCTGGTTGGCTCAGTCGGTTAAAGCTTAAGCGACTGACTGCCTTGGGCTCAGGTCATGATCTCGGGGCATCCCTTCCCCCTGCTCTGCTCATTCTTTCTCTCTCTCTCCCCCTCTCCCAAAAGATTCACATAATACAAAAATTACAACAGAGAACAGGATGGGTAGAATTTGAGAAGAAAAGGGGATTTCAATGGGTTGAGCAAAGTCACAGAGAATCAAGAACGGAAGAATTCAGTTTGTTAGGATAAATTCAGAGGACCAAATAGGGATGCCTGATTGGCTCCGTCTTCAGCATGTGACTCTTAGGGTGGTGAGTTGAAACCCCACTTTGGGTGTGGCCATTACTCTAAAAAGAGGCCCAAATACAGACTTTAAAGATTAGAAGGTTAAAGGGGCATCTGGGTGGCCCGGTTAAACATCTGCCTTCAGCTCAGGTCATGATCCCGAAGCACTGGAATTGAGCTCCCCACCCACTTGAGCGGGGATCCTGCTTCTCCCTCTCCCTCTGCCCTTTCTTCCCGTTCACACTCACTCTCTCGCAAATAAATCTTTAAAAAAAAAAAAAAAGAAAAAAAAATCAGAAGGTTAAAGAAGGCACGCCACAACGCCAAAAATGAAAAAACTCCCGTCCAAATCAGCTGCGGCAGAGTCACAGTCGGGCCAAGAGAGCATGAAGCTAGTCATCCCTATTTGATTTTACAGCCCAGGTCATTTTTCTTCCAGACCAAAAGCATCCCCCGTAGAGGTGGAGCGATTTCCCCCAGGCCTCCACTACCTCCTCCTCGTCTCCCCAGCCGGAGACCCGCACACCTGTCCGCATCCCCGCTCCCGGCTCTGAGACGGCCCTGGCTGGCCGCCTGCCGGGCCCCCACACCCAGGCCTGCGCCCCGCGCGCCTCGCTCCCTCCCACTCGCCAGGGCGGCAGGGGCACCGCGTGGTCCGCGCCGAGCGCCGCCGCCGGCCGTTACCCAACTAACCGTTAGGCGCGGTGGGCGCCGCCGAGCGTGTACGGGACGCCGCTGCGCGGGGCGGAGCTGCCCTCGGCCGCGTGGGAGAGCTCCGCACGGCGTGTGCCGGGTGGGCGCCGCCGCTTGTAGCCGCGCGGCGGGAGCGGGCGCGCGGGGGCGGAGCCTGCCGGACCTGCTCGGCCGCCCCCTCCCCCGCAGGCGCCGGCGGTCACCTGTGTGGCCCCGCGGGGGAGGGGGGAGGGGGCAGGAGAGAGGGGGGCGCCGACCCCCTGCCGGGCCACGAGTACCCGGCATCCTCACCCTGGCGGGGCCGAGAAGAGGTAACAGCCGCCAGGGGGGCGTCCCGCCCGGGGTCCGACTCAGAGCCTCGCCTGTGGCGACTGATGGATGCTGGCGTTAAACGCCTGAAGTGGGAAAGAAGAGCGGGTCCGAGGGTGGACTGGTCCCTAGGGAGGCGGGTATGTTGGAAACGTGGAGAAACGGGAATGCAGAGGCCGAGGGTTCATGGACCCTGCATGTTCCAGACAGGATGTAACTGGAGCTAGCGGACTGGTGATGTGCTAAGTACTTCGCCTGAATCCTCCTGACCCTGGGCAGTGGGTCCTACCTTTTACAAGCAAAGCACCTGAGGCTCAGAGGGGTTAAGCAGTTTTCCACCGGTCCCGCAGCTAGCAGTAGCCAGGCTTTGAAGTCATATTTGAGCCTGATTTTGTCGTAAGAGCCATTGATGTCTTGAGCAAGTCCTGAGACCAAAGCATATCTGTTAAAGTCATTTTTTTGAAAAAAGATTTTATTTATTTGAGAGAGAGAGAGAGAGCGCGCATACGGGAGGGGATTAGAGGGAGAAGCAGAGTCCCCATTGAGCGTGGATCCTGATGTGGGACTCGATCCTAGGGACTCTAGGATGATGAGGTCCGCTGAAGGCAGTGGCTCAACCAACTGAGCCACCCAGGTGACCCAGTTAAAGTCATTTTAAATAATGTTGACTTTTGGGCGCCTGGGTGGCTCAGTTGGTTAAGCCACTGCCTTCAGCTCAGGTCATGATCCTGGAGTCCAGGCAGAGTTCCGCATCCGGCTCCCTGCTATGCAGGGAGTCTGTTTCTCCCTCTGACCTTCTCCCCTCTCATGTGCTTGCTCTCTCTCTTTCTCTCAAATAAATAAATAAAATATTTTTTAAAAACTTAAAAAAATTATGTTGACTTTTAAGAAATACCAAAAGGGTATAAATCAAGTCCCTTGCCTTCCAAGAAATGACAATTTCTTTGAGGAGGCTGAGGTGCAAAAGAACCACCGATTGGTTGAGCTTTCGATGCATTCTGGGACCTTGTCCACCTATACCCCTCACACCCCCTGCCACACACACTTAATTCTCAAAACAATCCTAGGAGTAGGGCTTAAGATTTTGTTTTGCAAGTGAAGAAACAGACTGAGGAGTAGCGTTTGGGGGATCTGTCCTGAGAGGTCCCAAGTGCTTTCCTCTCACCCACTCTTCCTGTTTCACAGCAAAGTTTTGAGCACCAGTTCAAAGTGTTAGTAGAAGACAGTGTAGAATCTACTGCCAAGTGGGGTGCCTGGGTGGCTCAGTTGTTAAGCGTCTGCCTTCGGCTCAGTTCATGATCCTGCAAGTCTCAAGATGGAGCCCGCATCAGGAAGCCTGCTTCTCCCTCTCTCACTCCCCCTGCTTGTGTTCCCTCTCTAGCTGTTTTTCTCTCTGTCAAACAAATAAAATCTTTTTTAAACAAAAAGAAAGAAAGAACCTACGGCCAAGTACTGCTTATGAGCAGTAATTGTTTATACCTTGATAAATGCAGAAAAGTAAAGATCTTCCGGTCATTGTGGTGACCTGGACTTGAACACTGGTGCTTTAGGCTTGTTAAGGGGCAGCAGCATTCAGGGTTGACCACAGACTTGAGTTAGGGAGACAGAGTGGGAGAGCCTGGTTCAGGAGTGAATTTATAATGGCAGTGGGAGGAGATAGGATAGGGTGATTCCCAGGAAATTTCTCAAAGAAGCCTTGTAAAACAGCAGTGTAGTGGGTTCAGAATATGGACTCAGGAGCCAGGCTGTCCAGTTTTCAAAAGCCAAAGGACCTAATTAGGGTTGTTAGGGAAATAAAACCAGTGTTTGTGAAGCTTTGGGACAGAGCCTAGCATATAGCAAGTGCTGAATAAGTATTTGTTAAAAACAAAGAGAAAAAGAAATTAGGAAAACAATTTCATTTACAGCAGCATCCAGAAGATTAAAATACCTAGGGCTATATTTAACTAGGGAGTTTGCAAAGCATTTAGGCAAGAGTACAGTCTGAAGAAACAGTGCCCCCGCTTTAGATACCAGCTGTATGTAAGTTTAGGGTCCCCAGGGTGACCCTCACTTTAGATCATCTGGCCACAAGTGGGGGTTCCCAAAACCACCCTCAGGGCTCACTTGTTTGCTAGGAAGTCTCAGAGAACTCAATGGAAATTATTATACCCAAGGTCATGTTTATCACAGGTTAAGAATACATTGAAATCAGGCACGAGAAGAAATAGAGCAGAATCTGGAAGGGGTCTGAACTCAACGTTCTAATCCCCTCTCCCAGCTATGATATGTGACAATGTTCAAAGAGTTTTGCCAGCCATAGAAAGTCACTCCAGCCCTGGTATCCAGCATAAAAAAAAAAATATTTATTTATTTGACAGAGAGAAACACAGCGAGAGAGGGAACCCAAGTAAGGGGAGTGAGAGAGGGAGAAGCAGGCTTCCCGCCGAGCAGGGAGCCCGATGTGGAGCTCGATCCTGGGTCCCCGGGATCATGACCTGAGCCGAAGGCAGTCGCCCATCCAACTGAGCCACCCAGGCGCCCCGGTATCCAGCATTTTAATGAGGCTTCATTCTCTCTCTCTCTCTCTCTCTCTCTCTCTCTCTTTTTAAAGATTTTATTTATTTGACAGAAACACAGCAAGAGATGGAACACAAGCAGGGGGAGTGAGAGCGGGAGAAGCAGGCCCCCGGCCGAGAAGGAAGCCCAATATAGGGCTCCATCCCAGGACTCCGGGGATCATGACTTGAGCAGAAGGCAGACCTTAACGACTGAGCCACCCAGGCACCCAGAGGCTTCATTCCTTGACATGAATCATCGCCCAGGTGATTGAACTCAAATCTCTAGTCCCTACATACCTCCACCCGTGTAGTTGGGCTGTTATCATGTGACATAAAGCCCTACTTCTCCAATCAAATGGTTGGTCTTTCTGGCATTGCCAGCCCTCACCCTGAGTTGTTTCATTAGCATAAACTATTGGGTTGATCTCTGGGAACCTACCATGAATTACAAAACATTCCTCTATTTTTTGGAAAGTTGCAAGGCTTTAAAAGTCACCTCCCAGGAGCTTGGATAAAGGCCAGAACTGTCTTTAGATGAGGCCAAATTCCTTACTACATTAAGTTAGTAGACCTATACATTGAAAACTACAATATGCTGCTGAAAAAAATTAAATACCTAAATAAATGGAAAGACATCCATGTTCATGGATAGAAAGACTTAACATTATTAAGATGGGCAACACTACTCATTGTGATCTACAAGTTCAATGCAATTCCTCTTGAAATTTCAATAGAGGTTTTGCAAAAGTAGGAAAGATGACCTCCAAATTTTTGTGGAATTGCACAGGACCCCACATAGTCATAAAAATATTGAAAAAGAACAAATTCAGGGTGCCTGGGTGGCTCTGTGGGTTAAAGCCTCTGCCTTCGGCTCAGGTCATGATCCCAGGGTCCTGGGATCGAGCCCCACATCTGGCTCCCTGCTCAGTAGAGAGCCTGCTTCTCCCTCTCCCTCTGCCTGCCACTCTGCCTACTTGGGCTCTCTGTCAAATAAATAAAATCTTAAAAAAAGAGAGAGAAAGAAAAGAAGTACTGGCAAGAATGTGAAAAATGTGAAACCTCATACATTGCTAGTGGGGGCAGAAAATAGTGTAGGCACCATAGAAAACAATTTGGTGCTTCCTCAAAAAGTTAGAGAATTAAAATATGACCCCCCCCATTCTACTTCTATGTATATATCCAAAGAATTGAAAACAAGTATTCAAACAAATACACAGTAATGTTCATAGCAGCACTATTCCAAACAGTGAAAAGTTGGAAACAATTCACTGTTCATCATTGAATACCATCATTGAACAAATGTGGACTATTCATACAATGGAATATTTTTTAGCCATAAAAAGAGAATAGTATATACATGCTAGAGCATGTATCAAAATATTGCAAATGAAAGTAGCAAGGCACAAAAGGTCACTAGTTATGTTTCCATTTTATGCAATATCCAGAATAGGTAAATCTGTAGAGATAGAAAGGTGGTTGCCAGGGTCTGAAGGGTAGGGGGAAAGGAAATGATCACTTAATGGGTATGGAGTTTTCTTTGGAGTAATGAAAAGGACTTAGAACTTGATAGAGGTGCTAATTGTGCAACATTGTGAATGTATTAAATACCACTGAAATGTATACTTTAAAATGGTTAACTTTATGTTATATGAATTTACCTCAATTAAGAAAACCAAATAAATCAGGCACTTGGATGGCTCAGTGGGTTAAAGCCCTCTGCCTTTGGCTCAGGTCATGATCCTTGGATCGAGGCCCACATCGGGCTTTCTGCTCAGCGGGAAGCCTGCTTCTCCCTCTCTCAATCCCCCTGCTTGTGTTCCCTCTCTCGCTGTGTTTCTATCAAATAAATAAATAAAATCTTTGGGAAAAAAACCACAAATAAATCAATGAGAAACAGATTTTGCATTAATTTAATGAAGTTCACTGTATGTGTTCATAGAATCATATCTAATTTTGTAGTTGTAACTTTATATTTTTTTTCTTAAAGAAGGACAACGTGGTAGTTAGAATAAGCAACTCCCTCAAGATGTTCATATCCTAACCCTTGGAACCTGTGAATATGTTATATTACAGGACAAAAGGGAATTAGGGATGCAGATGGAGTTAAATTTGCCTGTCAGCTGATCTTCAAATAAGGAAATTATCCTGGATTGTCTGGGCCCAATGTAATTAAAAGCATTCTTAAATGTGGAAGAGGGAAAGGGTTGCCTAGATGGCTTAGTGGAGGCGTCTGCCTTTGGCTCAGGTCATGATCTCAGGGTCCCTGTATTGGGCTCTCTGCTCAAGGGGCCATCTGCTTCTTCTTTCCCTCTGCCCCTCCCCACCTTCTCTCTCTCTTTCAAGTAAATAAATAAAATCTTTAAAAAAGGAAAAGTGGATGAGGGAGGCAGAGATCAGAATAACAGTGTGAGAAGATTTGCCATTGCTGACTTTGAACTTGGAAGAAAGGTCATGCCAGCCAGGGAATGCAGGTGGCCTCTAGAAGCTTGAGACATGCAGGGAACCAGATTCTCACCTAGAACCTCTAAAAGGGAACAAAACTCCCCTGGACACCTTGATTTTACCCCAGTGAGGTCTGTGTTGCACTTCGGGCTTAGGGAACAGTAAGATCCTAAACTTATATTGTTTTAAGCCACGGTTTATAACAATTTGTTACAGCAGTGGTAGAAAGCTAATGCTGCCAGCATAAATGTGGATACTTCAGGCCCCACAAAAGTGGTTCCCACTAACAGGGAATATTGTCATGAAGAGTACAGGCTTTGGAGTTGGAAGGCCAGGTTCTATAACTGACTAGTTTTTTTCCTGTGGGCAAGTCACAGAAATCTTCCAGACCTCCTCTTTCCTCACCAGGTACACCAGAGATAATACGTGCAAGCCCAGTTTGTTGTGAGAATCAAAACAGAAAATTTGGCAAATGCTCTGAGAATGTTTATATATCATATTAGAAGTTGTCAGTAAAGAGGTGCCTGTGTGGGTCAGTCTTTGGGTGTCTTCCTTTGGCTCAGGTCATGACCCCAGGGTCCTGGGATGGAGCCCTGCATCAAGCTGCCTGCTCTGCTGGAAGCCTGCTTCTCCCTCTTTCACTCACCACGCTTGTGTTCCCTCTCTTGCTGTGTTTCTCTCTGTCAAATAAATAAATGAAATCTTAAAAAAAAAATAAAGAAAGAAGTTAAATCTTGAAGAAGAAGAAGAAGAAGAAGAAGAAGAAGAAGAAGAAGAAGAAGTTGTTGTTGTTGTTGTTGTTGGGTAAATGGTGTCTAAGAGGTAAAGGTCAAAGCTGGAAAAACAGAAACAGGAAAGATGCAAAGAGGAACCAGTTTGAATGAGCTGGAGAAAGGGCTAAAACGTGTACAACTCTTCAGCTGTTTTGCCAGCTTTTGTCCTGGCTTTAAGGAATACCTAAATAGGAATTTTAGAGTTGACAGGAACTTAGAGACCACATAGCCAAACCCACACATTTTGTAGTTGTGGAAGTGGAAACCCAGAGAAACTGTAAGACTTTCCTAAGGCCACCCAGCTAATGAATGGTTTGACCAGATGAATGAACAGGTGTCTGGGCTTCACTGGGTCAAGTGTAATCTTTAAGATTAAAAAAAAGTATTTCTGCGCAGAAAGCCTTACTGCCAACCACACGGAGTCCAGTGCCCTCTAGTGGCTCTTAATTTTATCTTACAAATCCCCATTCTTTCTGTTTTATAGTTTGAGAATAATTGGAGGTAGTGCAAGGTTAGACTGCCTTGGATAAAGTTATTTGCAAACTCAGGCAGATTTCAAGCGAGTTTTAACTTCAGAAATTAAGGACAAGTATGAGAAACAGCATTAAAAGAAAAAGGGGGAGCAGATCTTGTAAACACAACACTAAATGCAACTGTCTTACTTCTGCTGAATACGTTGCTCAAATCTTTTATCTGGAAAATAAGAAAAACAAGTTTCTGTTGTGTTTTCACTGAAAAATTGAGCTGCTTCATGTCCATTCTCTTAGTTATTCTTTCAACACCTCTCTTAGGTAAGAAATAGGAAGGTGCTCTTAACCCTACTTCACCAATAATAAAATAAAAGTTTTTGTTTTATTGAAATATAATCCTCATATAAAGTCATGTATGTACAGAGTTCCATATTCCATAAGAAACAGAAAATTCACCATTTTAAAGTGTACATTTAAGTGCTTTTTAGTATGTTTACCGTGTTGTACAAACATCACCACTATCTAATTGCAGAATATTTTCATCTCCCCACAAAGAAACCCTGAGCTATTAGCAGTTAGCCTCAGTTTTGCCCCCACTTCTCCCATCCTTTGGCAACAACAAACTTTTTGTCTGTATAGATTTTCCTATTCTGTATATTTCATGTAAATGGAATAATGTAAGTACGTGACCTTTCCTGGCTCCTTTAATTTAACATAATGTTTTCAAGGGTCACCCATGTGATAGTGCGCATCAGTACTTAGTTCCTTTTATGACTGAATAACATTATTGTAAGTCTATGTCACGTTTTGCTTAACAGTTTATCAGATGATGGACCTTTGGGTGGTTTCTACTTTTTGGCTATTATGGATAATGCTATAAAACATTTGTGTACAAGTTTTTGTATGAACATATGTCTTCATTTCTCTTAACTTTTTTTTTTTTGAGAGAAAGAAAGCATGCATAGGCACGTGCAGGTGGTGGGGAGGGGCCGAGGGAGAGAAAGAGAATCATAAACCTCCACACCTGGTTAGTGCTTTTTATAACCTACCTAAAAAATGTTTTCCAACCTCCCATTCCTCCACCCCCAGATTACAAAGACATTTTCCTATGTTCTCTTCTAAAAGCTTTAGAATTTTAGGGGCTCATGGGTGACTCAATTGTTAAGTGGCTGCCTTTGGTTCAGGTCATGATCCCAGGGTCCTGGGATGGAGCCCTGCATCAGGGTTCCTGCTCAGCGTGAAGCCTGCTTCTCCCTCTCCCACTCCCAAGGCTTGTGTTCCCTCTCTAACTGTGTGTGTGTCTCTCTCTCAAATAAATGAAATCTTTTTAAAAAATAATAAAAGCTTTAGAATTTTAGCTTTCACACTTAGACCTATGATTCATCTCAAGTTAATTTTTGTACAATATACACTGAAGTGTTGGGAGTGGCAAGTGGTCTGTATTTTTTTTTCCTCCAATAGATATCTCCTAGTTGTTGCAGCACTGTCTACTGGAAAACTTTCTTCCTTCTACGAATTGCTTTCGCTATTTTGTCAAAATCAGTTAATGGTATGTATGCGTGGACCTGTTTTTGGACTCTCAATTCCATACCATTGATCTATTTATCCATCCTTATGCCAGTGCTTCCTTGTCTTTCATTACTATGACTTTTCATTGTAAAAAGTCCTTTTTTTTTTAAAAGACATTTATTTATCTGAGCCTAAGGGAGGGAGAGAGCACGAGTGGGGGGAGGAGTAGAAAGAGAGAATCTTTTGTTTGTTTGTTTTTTGTTTTAAAGATTTCATTTATTTGACAGAGAGAAACACAGCCAGAGAGGGAACACAAGCAGGGGGAGTGAGAGAGGGAGAAGCAGGCTTCCCGCCGAGCAGGGAGCCCGATGTGGGGCTTCATCCCGGGTCTCCAGGATCATGACCTGAGCTGAAGGCAGTCGCTTAGCCAACTGAGCTACCCAGGGGCCCCGAGAGAGAGAGAATCTTTAAGCCAACTCACTGCTGATACAGGGCTGCATTCCATGAGCCATGAGATAAGGACCTGAGCTGAATCCGAGAGTAGGACCCTCAACTGACTGAGCCATCCAGGTGTCCCTCATTGTAGTAAGTCTTGAAATTAAGTATGCCCTCAAGTTTTGCTCTTCTTTTTCAAGATTGTTTTTGCTATTTTGAGTCCTATTCATTTCCATACATTTTAGTATAAGCTTGTAAATTTCAATGAAAAAGCCCTGTTGGAGTTTTTACTGGAAATTTATAGAACAGCTGGTAAGAATTGTCATCTTAACCATTTCAGCTTTCTAATTCATGAATGTGATATATCTCTTTATCTAATTAGGTCTTCTTTAGTCTCTCTCAGCAGTGTTTTTTTGTTTGTTTGTTTGTTTGTTTTCCTGTAGAGGTTTTGCAGTTTTATTAAATTTTTTCCAGATGTTTTATTTTTTTATTATTTTAAATGGTTTTGTTTCAGTTTCATTTTTGAATTATTACTAGTAGACATACAATTTATTTTGCATATTGAATTTGTATCCTGCAATCTTGCCAAATTTACTTACTGGTTTTAGTAATTTGTTTACATCTTCCCATGGATTTTCTACATATGTAGTCATATCACCTGCAGAAAAGGAAGTTTTACTTTTTCTTTACAATCTTTATCCCGTTTTCTTTGCCTTGCCTTGCTGCATTGGCTAAAGCCACCAGTACAATTTTGAATAGTAGTGATGAGAGTGGACATCTTTGCTTTATTTCAACTTAGAAGAAACTGTTCAATATTTCACCATCAAGTTTGATGTCAACCACAGGATTTTATAGACAAGCTTATCAGATTAATGAAGTGCCTTTCAATTTCCAATATGCTGGGAGTTTTTATCATGAACAGGTATTAACTTTTACAAAATTATTCTCTGTATCTATTGAGGTAATCATATGTTTTTTCCTCCTTAATTCTTTTAATGTGATGATTGACATTGATTTCTTTTTTAAAAATAACTTTTTAGGGGTGCCTGGGCGGCTCAGTCATTAAGCCTCTGACTTAGGCTCAGGTCATGATCCCAGGACCCTGGGATTGAGCCCTGCATTGGGCTCCCTGCTCGGTGGGAAGTCTGCTTCTCCCTCTCCCACTCCCCCTGCTTGTGTTCCCTCTTTCATCTTTCACTCTCTGTCAAATAAATAAATAAAATCTTTTTTAAAAATTGAAAAAATACCTTTTTGTTATGGAAATTTTCAAATACATGCAAAGTAAATAGAATAGTATAATAGACTCCCAGGTAACCATCCCCTAGGTTCTTATATCATTTGTACCTTTACACTTAAAAGCTCCTTTCAGGTTTTCTACTTTGGATTTTTTTTTTTTTTTATGATTTTTACTTGTTTATTTGACAGAGAGAAACGCAGCTAGAGAGGGAACACAAGCAGGGGGAGTGTGAGAGGGAGAAGCAGGCTTCTCGCAGGGCAGGGAGCCTGATATGGGCCTAGATGCAGGGCTGGATGCGGGGCTCAATCCCAGGACTCATCCTGGGATTCCAGGATCACGACCAGAGCTGGAGCCAGAGCCAAAGGCAGAGGCTTAACGACTGAGCCACCCAGGCACCCCTGTTTTTCTGTACTTAAGAGGCTTTTTGTTTGTCTCTTTTTTTCTTTGTTTCTTCATTTGCTTTGTTCCTTAAATTCCACATATGAGTGAAATCATATGGTATTTGTCTTTCTCTGACTGATTTATTTCACTTAGCATTATACCCTCTAGATCCATCCATGTTTTTACAGATGGCAAGATTTCATTCTTTCTATGGCTGAGTAATATTCCATTTGTGTGTGTGTGTGTGTGTGTGTGTGTACACAAAGAAGATGTGTGATATGTATTACATATATATATTTACTTATTTATTTATCTATCAATGGACACTTGGGCTGCTTCCATAATTTGGTTATTGTAAATAATGCTGCCGTAAACA
This sequence comes from Spilogale gracilis, assembly GCA_004023965.1. Classification (NCBI taxonomy): domain Eukaryota; kingdom Metazoa; phylum Chordata; class Mammalia; order Carnivora; family Mephitidae; genus Spilogale; species Spilogale gracilis. Next base: position 33,149 of record PITA01012135.1, on the reverse strand, counting down.
TAGGGGGTGCATATATCTTTTTGCATTAGTATTTTGTATTCTTTGGGTAACTACCTAGTAGTTCAATTCCTGAATCACATGGTAATTCTATTCTTAATTTTTTGAGGAACCTCCATGCTGTCCCCCAGCGTGGCTGCATCAGTCTGCATTTCCAACAGTGAGCAAGGGTTTCTTTTTCTCCAAATCCTCACCAACTCTTGTTCTTGTGTTTATAATTGTAGCACTCTGACAGGGGTGAGGTGATATCTTATTGTGGTTTTGATTTGCCTTTCTGTGATGAAGAGTGCCGCTGAGCATTGTTTCATGTGTCTGTTGGCTGTCTGTCTTCTTCGGAGAAATGTCTATTCATGTCTTCTGTCCATTTTTCAGTTGGATTATTTGGTTTTTTGGTGTTGAGTTGTATACATTCTTTATATATTTTGGGTACTAACCCTATATGGGATATATCACTTACAAATATCTTTTCTTATTCAGAAGGTTGTCCTTTTGTTATGTTGATTATTTCTTTTGCTGTTAGAAGCTTTCGATTTTGATGTAGTCTCAATAGTTTACTTTTGCTTTTGTTTCCCTTGGCTTAGGAGACATATCTAGAAAAATATTGCTATGGTAGATGTCAGCGAAATTACTGCCTGTGTTCTCTTCTAGGATTTTTATGGTTTCGGGTCTTACATTAGGTCCTTACTCCATTTTGAGTTTATTTTTGTGTATGGTGTGAGAAATTAGTCTAGTTTCATTCTTTTGTGGCTGCCTCGTTTTCCCAGCACTCTTAGTTGAAGAGACCTTTTCCCATTGCATATTTTTGCCTCTTTTGTTAAAGATTAATTGACCATGTAATCATGGGCTCTGTCTTCTATACCATTGATCTATGTGTCTACTTATAATGTGTCAGGACCGTACTGTCTTGATGACTTCAGCTTTGTAATCTTGAAATCTGGGATTGTGATACCTCCAGTTTTGTTCTTCTTTTTCAAGATCACTTTGGCTACTCAGGGTCTTTTTGGCTACATGTAAATTTTAGGATTACTTTTTCTAGTTCTATGGAAAATGCTGTTGACATTTTGATAGGGATTGCTTTAAATCTGTGCATGGCACAAACTTTTTATTTTAGTGTGGTCCTAATAATCTAACTTTGCTTTTGTTTCCCTTGCCTGAAGAGATACATCTGAAAAAATGTTTATACAACTAATGTCAACAAAATTACTATCTGTGCTTTCTAGGAATTCAATGGTTTTAGACCTTTAATCCGTGTGTGTGTGTGTGTGTGTGTGTGTTATAAAAAAGTGGTCCAGTTTCCTTCTTTTGCATGTAGCTATCTACACCAACACTATTTGTTAAAGAGACTGTCTTTTCCCCATTGCATATTGCTGTCTCTTTTGTCGAAGATTAATTGGCCATATAATCATGGGTTTATTTCTAGGCTCTCTATTTTGTTCCACTGATCCATGTGTCTGTTTTTGTGTCAGTGCCACACTGTTTTGATTACTCAGCTTCGTACTTTGTGATAGTGGTTCATTATGTGGGTGCTGTAAGAGATAGTGATTATTTCATCAGAATATTTGAAAATATTGTCAGGTTATATAAGAAATAACTTAGCAAATCCCATGTATTGAGTAGCTGCATTTTTCATATTACAGGTCTCAGGATAATTTTGAACATACCTGTGCTATACCAACTTTGAAAATTGCTTGGAAAAGCTTTTAGAACAACTGAAATTTGTTTCTGGAAGAAGACTGCATCAGCCTTACCCTTATCACCAGAGTCTTTCAAATACTCATTTGCAGTTGTCAGTGATAAACACCATTTCGAACAATACTTCCACAGCAATCCCTGGTCACATAAACACGCACTCCCATAGCCAGCCTCCACATCCAGTAAAAGCATGCATTTTCTCTCCTTTCTCCTCTACCCCTAAATTTAAAAAAAACAACAACAACATAAAACTAGGCAGCAGATGCAACTACTGAAGGGAAAGTGGAGATGGGGCTGAGGGCAAGAACTTCTGGGGCCCAGTGTCTTAATTCCTTCCTCCTCCTCCTTTCCTCCTCTAATCCCTCCATTTTAAATTGTGGTATTGAACATGAAATACACGTATAGATCTCAAGTCATCAGCTCAGTGAGTTTTCGACAACTGTATATACCTCTCTAACCACCACCGAAAAAAAAATAATAGTCTGTTTCTTCAGGAAGTTTCTTCATGCCCTTTCCTGTCTGTTCCCCTTCTTCCTCAGGAACCACAGTTCTTCTTTTAAGATTTTGTTTTTGGGGTGCCTGGGTGGCTCAGTCATTAAGCTTCTGCCTTCACTCAGGTCATGATCCTGGGGTCCTGGATCGAGTCCCACATCGGGCTCCCTGCTCGACGGGAAGCCTGCTTCTCCCTCTCTCACTCCCCCTGCTTATGTTCCCTCTCTTGCTGTGTTTCTCTCTGTCAAATGAATAAATGAAATCTTTAAAAAAAAAAGTAGTTTAAAGAAAAGATTTTATTTTTAAGGAATTTCCTACACCCAAAGTGGGTCTTGAAGTCACAACCTCGAGATCAAGAGGTGCATGGTCTACTGACTGAGTCAGCCAGGTGCCCCAAGGAACCACAGGTGTGATTTTTGTCCTCATAGATAAGCCTGGTTATGGATTTCACATAAATGGAATTGTATACTATTTTGTGTGTGGCGCCTTTCACTCCTCGTATTTCTAAGATATATTTGTTTGTTTGTTTTTGTTAGTTGCAGTAGTTTGTTTCTTTTGATTGCTGAATAGTATTTCGTATATGAATATACCGCATTTTTTCCCAAGAGTCCATTTTTTAGAACAATTTTAGGTAGACAATGAAATTGATAGGAAGGTACAGAGAGTTCCCATATCCCCCTTGCCCCCACACACATGGTTTCCTCCATTATCATCACTTGCTGGAGTGGTACGTTTGTTGCAGAGGATGAACCTGCACTGACAAATCATAGTCATCCAAAGTCCATAGTTCTCCTAAGGTTCACTGTTGGTGGTAGGCGTTCTGTAGATGTGGACAGATGTATGACCTGCATCCATCTTAACAGAATCATACAGAGTATTTTCGCTGCCTATTTTCACTGCCTGCTGTGCTCTGCCTACTCATCTTTTCTCCCACCCCCTCCAGTCCCCTGCAACCACTGATCCTTTCACTGTAGCCTTAGATCTGCTTTTGAATGAATATATTTTATACGGTGTAACTGGTAATGTTAGCTTCTTAATATTCAGGTCAGTGACTTTATCAGAGCAAACTTTTAACCATAATAATAGAAGATTTTGAAATTGACATGTTGTGTAATGATATATTTCTACATTTTGTTTGCATAGTATTGAAATGATTGCTAGTTGAAGATCAAAATAGTCACACATGGTAGCCCACTTTTAAATAGCTCGCATCATAATTTAGGTCACTCTTCAATTACATTAATTCCAAAGCTTAAGAAAGTGTGGTAGAGATTTTTTCTTCCTAAGTTGGTATAAAAGTAGTATCTAATAAGAGTTCAGATTCCTGGGGCGCCTGGGTGGCTCAGTTGGTTAAGCCACTGCTGTCAGCTCAGGTCATGATCCTGAAGCCCCGAGATCGAGTCCCACATCGGGCTCCCAGCTCCGTAGGGGGTCTGCTTCTCCGTCTGACCTTCTCCCCTCTCATGCTCTCTCTCACTCACTCTCTCTCTCAAATAAATAAATAAAATATTTTTTAAAAAGAGTTCAGATTCCTTTTCATATATGTAACAGTTAGACATAAGTTACCCCAACAAACAATAAATGTTAAGGTATCTATAAGTGTTGGTTATTATATAGCTGACAATGCAATGTAAAGAAAATTTGCTCCAAATAGGTTAACCTTGTGCATTTTATTGAGCATGCTATTGTTGCCTACTCACCTATACAGTTTTATAACCTGGGGTTTTTTTTAATTTTATTTATTTAAGAGCAAATAAGAGAGAGCAAGCATGAGCAGGATAAGGGGTAGGGGCAGAAGCAGACTCCCCGCTGAACAGGGAGCACTATCTGGGGCTCAGTCCTGGGATTCTAGGATCATGACTTGAGCCAAAGGCAGACACTTAACAAACTGAGCCACACAGGTACCCCTGTAATCTGGATTTTTTTTTTTTTTTTTTTTTTTTTTTTTGTAATCTGGATTTTTAAAGAAGAGTTAACACCTGGGGCGCCTGGGTGATTCAGTTGGTTAAGTATCTGACCTCTGGGGTGCTTGGGTGGCTCAGTGGGTTAAAGCCTCTGCCTTTGGCTCAGGTCATGATCTCAGGGTCCTGGGATCGAGGCCCACATCGGGCTCTCTGCTCGGCAGGGAGCCTGCCTCCTCCTCTCTCTCTGCCTGCCTCTCTGTCTACCTATGATCTCTCTCTGTCAAATAAATACATAAATAAAATCTTTAAAAAGTTCACAGTGAGCTCGCAGCAATAGCAGAAGCTGTATTCAAAGATCTGTGCCTGGAGGAGTTAGAAAACTGCATGCAAATGACCTACAGCTCTGCACTTTGGAATGTGGAGGAAGCCGGGCCAGCCAGGTCCGACAGGCTTGACAGATTAGCCTTTCCAACTCCTCTGCTTAGTTGATGTCTGCTGTGGTGGCAGAAAGCCAGCCCAATGCTCTACACAGAGGGCACGGCTCCTGGAGCCCTGTCAGTGGCCTGGGAGCCAGTGCTCTGGCTGTCACACCGACTTGTTTCCCTCAGACCACAACGCCGGCTGGAACGCCGGAACATTCAGTTGAAGAAAGTCGCAAAATCCACGCGAGGTGTCTTAGGTGACCACACTTAATTAAGGCAGAGGGTCTTGAAGAAAATCAGAGCCTTCAGTCCAAGAGTAACTGGCATTTCATTCACTTTTTAAAAATTTTTTTAAGATTTTAAAAATTTATTTATTTTTGAGAGAGAGAGAGAGCATGAGGGGGGGAGGGATAGAGGAAGGAGCAGACTCCCCGCAGAGCAGGAAACCCCCAGGACTTGGTCCCAGGACTCTGGCCACTTAACTGATTGAGCCACCCAGGCACCCCATTTCTTTCACTTCTACAGGGAGGAAAAGAAAGTTTCTGGAATGCTCAGGAACTGACCTGCTTTCATCTGAATGGGCCCAGTCGGTTCTGAGGGAATGTGCTACAGTGTGGTATGGCGAGAATACTTGTTCTGAGTAAGGAGACGTATAGCTTGGAACATATTATCAAGTGACCTTGAGCAAATCTCCTAACCTTAATTTCCTCATCAGTAAATGGACTGCTGTGGTAAGAACTTCAGAAAATAGTCCGTGCAAAAGCACCTAACACTGATTCTCGGTATATCTTTCTTAATCTGTAAACAATCACTAAATAAAACAAATATTTTTTAACATACCAATAGCTTTTTTTTTTTTTAAGACTTTATTTATTTGACAGAGAGAGACACAGCCAGAGAGGGAACACAAGCAGGGAGAGTCGGAGAGGGAGAAGCAGGCTTCCCGTTGGGTAGGGAGCCCGATGCGGGGCTTGATCCCAGGACCCCGGGATCACGACTTGAGCTGAAGGCAGACACTTAATGATTGAGCCACCCCCAACAGATGCTCTTGAGTGATAAATGGATGAAAGAGGCAGGAAGTTTTGAGAGGACTATCCTCAAATAAATTGGAGGTGTTCATGTAATTGTTGTTATTATTATTTCACCTTTTAGAGTTGAAAGGGAGAAGAAGCATCACCTAAGACAATGCTGAGGTAAATATGTGTCCTCCTGCTTTCTTATATCTAGTGATAGATACTGTGCCTTTCTAGGGAGGCCAGATCCCAAAGTAAACTCAAACAAGTGATATGGAAAGCTTTTACTTGTCTGACTAACATTTATTACTCCTTTTATGTTTATAGCACCCCGTTTTCCTCCATCATATCAGTTCATTGGTCCTGGGGGAGAAGAGTCCCCCTCAACTTTAGAGGTAAGCATATGAATCCAACCTGGCCAATCAGAGCACTGTATCTGTGGCAGAGCCCATTGACTGTCTAACCCAATTTCCATCCCCAAGCCCCTTCTTCCCAATCTGTGGCAGAGCCCATTGACTGTCTAACCCTTTCCATCCCCAAGCCCCTTCTTCCCAGTCTGGAAGAGCAAAGCTGCCTGCCCAACCTCCTTCGAAAGCAGAGGCAGCCTTGCGACCCAGTTGTGAGCAGAAGTTCGCTGGGTGCTTTGGGAAAAACTTTTGCTTTCCTCGAGGAGGAATTTTGCTGCCCAGAATGTCTTTTTTTGCTGCCTAAAACCTGGATGTCCTATTTTTTGGGGGAAAATGCATCAGCCATCTTATCATAGTGAAAAAAAAGCCAAAGAACTACCGAAGATGTTAGTCCATAGAATCGTCAGCAGTAGCTATGCATTCCACGTGTCGTTGTAAATAATGGACATGATCTTCATTTTCTTTTATCAAGTTCTCCGTTGTTGATAGTTGAAGGCTTCTCTAACTGATAAAATAACTCCTGGGCTACATTGATCAGTTCCAGGATGGGCATGTGAATCAAGTGTGGCCAGTGAGACTCAATTTTAGGACTTAAGCTGGACTGCTAGAATAAGACGTTCTGGGTCTCTAGATTTGCAAGTAAAAAGATATTAACCCAGAACTGCTGCCACCAGCTGGCTTCTATAGGGCCAGAGTGAGAATGAAGCCAGTTCAGAGGAAATCAGAGATGAGACGTGGAGGGAGAGTGAGTTAGGATGACATGCTTTGAGTACTTGATACTGATCTGCCTGAAGTTAAGGTACCTTTGGGCTTTTTGAGTACATGAGTCAATAAATCTCTCTTTGGCTCAAGCTTATCTGAGAGGAGTTCATGTATTGTAACCTGGCAACATATTACTCATGCTGCTTCTAGTCCGTATTTTCCCCTGCCTGTGTGGCCTCAAGTGGTACACAAGTACCCAAAAGCAGGACTTAATATTTATCCATTTTTAGTGAGTCCTTCCTCTTCCACCTTCTCTTTGAGACTTTTGTACCCCCGCCCCCTGTCATCAACAAGGATAGTCCTTTGCTCTGGGGAGGAAGAGATGAAAGATCCCACACATCTTAGGGACAAGATTTACCAACACAGGGAAGCCAAGTGTACACAATACAATTCCTCTCTCATTGAATTCATCAAGAGGCTGAGGCAGGGAAGGGGAGACTGGTTGGAGCTGCTAGGAGGAAGGATAATTTGGTGTATTCCTATCAGACTTTTTTCCCTTATTCTCAAAGTCATAGAAAAAATATAAAAAGAAAATAGAGATCACTATGTTTCACAAATGATTTTTCTGCTCATAGATTTCTGTATTTCCCTCTGTCTTCTGGTAGGCATGTATGTCTTTGATAATCAGGACATGGTGGTCGAATCACTTTGATAGCAACAAACGAAACTCGCAAGGCTAAGGGATGGCGGTAGTTTGGGCCATTGTCAGGAGGCAGAGAGTGAACCCGGACTCCAGCACCTACAGCTAGCAGTGTGATGTCTTTGATTCTCCATTTCCTCCATCTATAAAATAGGGATAGTAGCACCTAAGTACCTACCTACCCTACCCACCCACCTACCTCGTGTGGCTATTGTGAGAATTAAATGAGATAGTATTCCTTAGTATCTCTTATAATACATATGTGTTTCCTGTGTATCCTGTTAGATGGGAGTTTAGAGACGGGTGACTGGGGTGGAGAATGCAGGAAGACAGAGTGAGAGGCTGTCCAGCTGGCCTCCAGGGGCACCCCATTATCACAGTGCCTGTTACATCCCCCGCCTCCACGGGCGCCACTCTCCCTCTACTTACTCATGTCGTTCTATGGTTATTCATGTGCCCTCATGCATACCTGCAGCAGCCGCGTGTGTCTCTGAGGCTGTTGTAGAGAATTTCAGGGGGAACATGCACTTCTCTTCCTGCTGGCCTTGCTGACACCAGCAGCTCTGTGTCTCCTGCTCTCCTTTCCCTGTCCGAGCCAGATGAACATTCACAGACATGTTCTTTAGGATCATGTCATCAAGACTTTTAAAATGTGAAAGGCAAGTAAGGTTTCTGAAGTTCCTTCTTTTCTTGTTTTTTTTTTTTAAGATTTTATTTATTTGACAGAGAGAAACACAGCGAGAGAGGGAACACAAGCAGGGGGAGTGAGAGAGGGAGAAGCAGGCCTCCCGCCGAGCAGGGAGCTCGATGCAGGGCTCGATCCCAGGTCTCCGGGATCATGACCTGATCCGAAGGCAGACGCTTAACCAACTGAGCCACCCAGGCGCCCCTTGTTTTTGTTTTAAAAGATGTATTTATTTATTTGAGAGAGAGGGAGAGGGAGTCCCAGGCAGACTGAGTCTGCTGAGCCAAGGGTGGAGGGCGGGAAGGGGAGAGCCGCTGGACCTCACCACCCCGAACTGAAACCAAGAATCAGAGGCTCAACCAACTGCACCATACTGGGCCCCTGAAGTTTCTTCTTTGAAGTCTTTTCACAAGTCACCGGGAACTGATGGAGGTGCGTCACTGGGGCCCGAGAACTGTTCCTGTACAAGGAAAGGTGTCCCACATGCCGCAGTCCACGGACTAGCCTTGCTTGAGGAGTCCCCTCATGCTTTCCTCCCATGCTGCAGACCTCCACAAAAAGAAGGAACTTGGACTTCTTCAGCGACAGAGAGATTGCGGCCGCAGGGATTCCCAGGGCTCCCCTGACAGCCAGGTGCACCCCACAGAAGCACCGTCCCGCTGGGCGCCCTCACCCTTGCTCATGCGGGTCATGTGTCCACTCCCCCTCGCTCAGCCCGCAAAGCAGAGGCGCACATCAGCCATAGCTCTTTCCTGCACCACTTGGCTCAGAAAGACTTCACCTACATTATTGTGTAATCGTCACTCAAATTTTACAAAGCGTTAGTAACCCCACTTGTCTCTCTTTTGTGTGCATCGATACCCAAGGTTCAGGACGTTACACAGCTGGCCTAAAGTCAGTCCGTAAGTGTCACCGTCAGGTTGTAAACCAAATCTGTCAGGCGCATTGGAGCTGGTGTCCTACAGGCTCATTCTTCTATTGCCGGGCTAGCTCGTGCTCAGGAGAAACCCCAAAGCAATTTTATCTTAAAGGGAAACGCCATTTCCCTGTGTCTAGCAATTTGATTTTCTGCAGAGAAGAAACTTGGTACTTCCATAAGCTTGATCGCTGTTCTTTTCCTCCCTCCCCTGGTTTCCTTTACTCTTTGCTGGAATGAAGTGAGTTTTGATTGAAAAATAAACTTTAACCATTCACTTCATTAGTCACTGGAAATTACTGCAGCCCAAATGGCCAGAGAAAATATCTAAAGAAGCTGCTTGCTTCAGCCCTTTGGCTAGCGCAGGGGAGGCTTCCTACAGCTCCCAGCAGGGGGCACCAGTTATGTTAAACTTGTCCAAATAAAGGTCATTTTTCGACTCAAGCCTTGGGGGAAGTCATATGTCAGAAGGGAAGAGGTAGACATGATTGTTTGGTTTATTTCTTTAAGGAAGTTTTATTATTGGAAGATATTCAAAAAGGGGAAACACACCCAACATGTTAACACCTGGCCTTCTGTGCTGCTTTCTTAAATCCCAAGATGGAAGAAATGGAACAGCGTCTATGAAAGAGGCCTGGATTAGATCATCACTCCCCCTCCAAACACACCAGCAGACCTGTGTGCACACCCATGCACGTGCGTGTGCACACACACGCAGATTTGGGTACCCTTCTCTCGTCATATTAGTGATTCAACAAGCATTTATAGTACTGGACTCTATCAGGAGGACACATAGTAGAGTGAAGGCAAAGGAATTTTGTCATCGAATAAAAAAGTGAACAAATAGGGGAGCATGGGTGGCTTAGTCGTTAAGCGTCTGCCTTTGGCTCAGGTCATGATCCAAGAGTCATGGGATTGATCCCCGCATTGGGGTCCCCGCTCGGCGGGAAGCCTGCTTCTCCCTCTCTCACTCCCTCTGCTGTGTTCTCCCTCTAGCTGTGCTTCTTGCTGTCAAATAAATAAATAAGTCTTTAAAAAAATATATGAACAGATAAACCTGTGTTCACTCAGTATCTATCTCCTTTTTTTTTTTTAAAGATTTTATTTATTTGACAGAGAGAAACACGGCCAGAGGGGGAACACAAGCAGAGGGAGCAGGGGGAGTGAAAGAAGGAGAAGCAGGCTTCCCGCCGAGCAGGGATCCCGATGCGGGACTTAATCCCAGGTCTCCAGGATCATGACCTGAGCCGAAGGCATGTTTAACCAACTGAGCCACCCAGGCGCCCCTCAGTATCTATCTCTTAAGCACCTACTGTGTCCTGGGCTCCATACATAAGCAGATGAAGCTTAGTACCTCTCCTCAATACGCTTACAGTCTGTGCAGGGAGATAAATAAGTAGATGGATAATTTCAATACCCTGTGATAAGTACTCTGTTTGAATTTACTCTCTTCAGGCTTTCACACCTATCTTCTGGTAAAACTAACTTTGCTAAGTTCACATTGTCAAATGTGATGGTCAATTCTTGGTTTTTCCTTCACCTCTTGGCAGCATCTTACACAGTTCTTCGGATCCACATAGTGAGGCAGTCAAGGGTGTGGACTGGAGCCAGAAGCCCCAGATCCCAGCTCCACCACCACCACCGGCAGCTGTGTAGCCTTGAGAAAGTCTTAAACTCTGTGACTCAAGTTTGTCATATATAAAGTGGGGATGGTGATAATAATAATAGAGTCTACTTCCATGTTGTCAGGATTAAATTGTTGTAAGAACAGCTATTGTTGTTTTTGTTTTATATTTTCTTGACTAATAGGACCCACACTCACTGGTCTCTTCCTTGCTGTTCCTTCTCATTCCCCTTGTCCCTCAAGATGTCCCGGGTCCCTGTCATTGTACCTCTTCTCTAACTATGTCACTCTCTGGGTGAGCTCATCCAGGCCTGTGGTTTTAAATACCACCCGCAGTGGACACTATGGGGTAGCACCCAGGCACCCCTTCAAGAAGGCCTCTTGCCCTAGCTGCTAATGGTACCATCAGTGGACAGCCTTCAACTGTTGGCCCTTTCAGGGCTTGGCTGGGCTTGGAGAGCCACCTTGCCTAAGGCCATGTCTTTCTGGGCGTAGTCACAATTCAGTAACTAGTTGAGGCAAGAGGCCCTCTTTATTTCAGGACAACTCTGACGCCATTTCAGCTCCAGAGCTCCCTGTGGTATCAGTTGAGGGTGTCAGGCCTGCACTCTTCAGTGCTTTTGTGCAATCCTGCTTCCTCCACTTGGCTTCCCCAGATATTGGTCCTAAGGGCATTCCTTCTCTGTTCAACAGTGGTGTCACTAAAGCCTGCCTCAGAACCTGTTTTCAGAAGAACTGGAATTGTGATGCCATTTATATGCTGATGACTCTCAAATTTTGTATTGCCCCCCAGTCTTCCCCTCTGAGCTCAAAACGGCCTATTCAGCTGCCTCCTTGGAAGTGTAACAGATACCTCAAATTGAACACGTCTACAACTGAACTCATGATCTTCCCATTTCTGAAACTTTTTCTTCTTCTCTCAGTAAGTGAATAACGACTTAATTCTTTCAGTTGTTCAGCCCCAAAACCTAGAACCATACTTTATTCCACTCTTTATTTCATACCCTACATTCTGCAATCAGTAAATCCTATCTATTGTACTTTCAAATTAGGGTTGTTTTTTTTTTAAGATTTTATTTATTTATTTGGTAGAGAGAAACAGAGCCAGAGAGAGAACACAAGCAGGGGGAGTGAGAGAGGGAGAAGCAGGCTTCCTGCCGAGCAGGAAGCCGGATCTGGGGCTCGATTCTGCAACTTGGGGATCATGACCTGAGCTGAAGGCAGACGCTTAACAACTGAGCCACCCCGGGGCCCCAACATCAAACTAGATTAAAAATCTGACCATTGGGTCACTGGGTGGCTCCAGTTGGTTAAGCCACTGCCTTCGGCTCATGCCGGAGACCCGGGATCGAGCCCCACATCGGGGCGGCTCCCTGCTCAGCAGGAAGCCTGCTTCTCCCTCTCTTACTCCTCCTGCTTGTGTTCCCTCTCTCACTGTGTTTCTCTCTGTCAAATAAATAAATAAAATCTTAAAAAAAAAAAATCTGACCATTGACATCTCCACGGCTAATAGCTTGGCCTAAACCACCATTATCTCTCTAGATTATTTTAATTCATTCCTAATTAGTCTACCTGCTTTTTCTCCTCCTCTCCTACATTCTATTTTAGACCAAGTAGCCAGAGTGACAGTGTTAAATGTCAATCATAACATTACTCAGTCCCTTTCAACGTGAGAAGATGAATAAAATTGGTAAATCTCTCTCTAGATGGACCAGAAGAAAGAAATGATATAAATTACCAATATCAGTAATTAGGACATCATGATAGGTCCTCCAGATATGAAAAGGATAGGAAGAGAATATTATGAACAATGTTATGCCTGTACATTTGATAACTTAGATAAAATAGATAAATGTCTTAAAAGACACAGAATATCAAAGCTCATTTTAAAAATAGATAATTTAGTAGCCCTATAAATTCAATTTATAGTTAAAATCCTTCCCAAAAAGAAAAAAAGAAGCAGTAGAGTTTGGATTCCAGTTCAGGGCATTTGATGACAGTGCCTGGTCTTAACACAAGACTACCCCAGTCCTGCAGGTGACATTACCCGGGACCTGGGCACCTTAGATGGCAGCCCGTCACCTACTCTTGCCAGAGCATGTCCCTTGGAGTCAGTCCATTTATATGAGGTTCCCAGAATAGGCAACTTCATAGGGAAAGTAGAGTAGAGGTTATCGGGAGCGGGGAGAAGGAAAGAATGAGGGATTATCATTGAATGAGTATAGTTTCTGTTTGGGATGATGAATAAGTTCTGGAAAGGGACCGTGGTCATAGTTATACAACTTTGTGGATGTACTAAATGCTGCTGAATTAAATGAATAGTGGCCAAAAAGGTAAATTTTATGTTATATTCTACCATGAGGCTTTCTTTTTTTAAGATGGTGTTTATTTATTTGACACAGAGAGAGAGCACAAGTAGGCAGAGAGACAGGAAGAGAGAGAGGGGGAAGCAGGCTACCTGTCGAGCAGGGGGCCTGACAAGGGGCTCTATCCCAGGACCCTGAGATCATGACCTGAGCTAAAGGCAGGCACCCAACCGACTGAGCCACCCAGCACCCCTCTACCATGAGTTTTAAAAGGTAGTTTTTAAAAAGTGACAAGGATGGCTTCTAAGTTCATGGCCCTACCCAGTGTTTACCTCTCATGGTCACATTCACTTGGACACACACTAAAAGCCCCCAAAGACCATCCAGGGGTGAGGGGTAAACAAACCTTTAATTAGACTAAAAAATTGGCAAACCCGACTGGCTAAGAGACAAATTCCATCTTCCCTCTCTATTACCTTCAGTCAGTTAAAAGTTCCTACATACCGACAAGTTCAACCATAGCCCGAACACTTGAACTTCCCCCTCTGCTGCTCCCCTCTCCACCAGCCTTCTGTCCTAGCAGTCTTGAGGGCTGCTTGAGGAAACAAGTGGAGTCAGTTTGGATCTAAGCTTCCTTAACCTATCTGTGCTTTAGTGTCCTCTTCTGCACAACAATAATAGTAACTAACCTAGAGGGTTGCGGTGAGTAGTGAGTGATTTTATCTAAAGAACTTGGAATAGTGCACCCCACGTAGTGAGCACGTGTTTTTGTTATGATTGTTCTCCCAGATGAGGCCTGCGAGAGTCCTGGACAGGAAGGAAAGCTGACAGGTGGGAGTAATCCGGTAAACAGGAAGGTCAGTGTGTTAATGGTGCCTGATGTCCTCTTCTCTATTCCAAGTTTATCTTCGCCTCTTTCTGGGTTAGCTTCCTCGGAACAACGGACCCCGAGATGGAGATCTGCGTGCAACGAATTTACTGGGGAGCACCCTCCCAGGAACAATGCCTGTGGGAAGTGAAAAGGACAGTGCCATGCGGAGGGGAAATTGACCTGCAGAGCACTCCGAAGGCCTCAGCTAACCGCTTGGCGAACTCAGGAGCTAGACTGTTGGGAACGCAGTCCTGTGAGGTAGACGTCTTCAGCTGAGGGCAGTCCCAGAGAGGGACTTGTAACATGTCAGCCTTCAACTCATTCTGCAGCTGGGCCGAGGAGCCCGTCGGTTCTGGAGGAGGAGGGTTGGGATGCCAACCGCAGTATCTCTTCATCCCCTCTTCCCACCACTTTCATCCTCTTCCCTGGAGCTTTTGGGAGCAGCTCTACCAGGATTCTGTTGGGCGTCTTCTCTTAGCGAATCTTACAAAATGAAGCTAAGGGACAGATTACAAACACAAGTGAGAATCATTGCCAAGGATTTTCCAGAGCCTAGAGAAAGTACACAGAAGATTACTAAGGAATTTAGAAGCGTTCCATGAACATATAATCCGAGATGCCAGATCTGTATCAGTTGGTTCATATGTTTGTGGGCACTCCACATGCAAAATTCCTAGATGGGAAAGGTAGAGTGAGAAAACCCTGAGGCTAACCTAAGAGACCAGAACATATAGAGAAAAACAGGGGTTTGAAAACCTGAACATCTTGCACGAGATCTTTCTTTTGGAAGCTATCCCCAAAGTTTTTCCTATGAGAACAGACTGAACTCTAATTCAGTCCTGCAGGCAAAGGAAGGGTGAGTCCAAAGGAGACGGCAGGAATAGGCTCCTTGAAACCTGTAGAAAGCACCCAGGAACAAACTTGGAGGCACATATGACTCTAGCTCTCTCCTCACCTTTTGTTAATGGCCTTGGGCTAGGAATAGGGAGGGGACTTGGGGTGCAAGAAAAACTTTGAGGGGTGCCTGGGTGGCTCAGTCATTGGGCGTTTGCCTTCAGCTCAGGTCATGATCCTGGAGTCCAGGGGACTGAGCTCCGCTTCGGGCTCCCTGCTCAGTGGGAAGCCTGTTTCTCTCTCTCTCACTCCCCCTGCTTGTGTTCTCCTTCTAGCTCTGTTTCTCTCTGTCAAATAAATAAAATTTTTTTAAAAATTTGAAAGGGAAAATCCCTATTGTCAGATCTCCAACTTCTCACTAAACATTAAAAAAAATTGATATATAATTTACATACTATAAATTCATCTTTTTAAAAAGATTTTATTTAGAGAGAAAGAAAAGGAGCATGAGTTGGGAGAGGGTAGAGCATATTCTTTTTTTTTTTTATTTATTTGACAGAGAGAAACACAGCGAGAGAGGGAACACAAGCAGGGGGAGTGAGAGAAGGGGAAGCAGGCCTCCCGCCAAGCAGGAAGCCCGATGTGGGACTCGATCCCGGGTCTCCGGGATCATGACCTGAGCTGAAGGCAGTCGCCCAACCAACTGAGCCACCCAGGCGCCCCGGTAGAGCATATTCGAAGTATCT
The DNA here is from genome assembly GCA_004023965.1 of Spilogale gracilis. NCBI lineage: Eukaryota > Metazoa > Chordata > Mammalia > Carnivora > Mephitidae > Spilogale > Spilogale gracilis. Next base: position 17,838 of record PITA01012135.1, on the reverse strand, counting down.
GACAAAGAAAGTTTAAAGCATAATAGACTGTTTTAACTTGATTTTTTAATGTTCCTTTTTTCTGTTATATTCATATTCACTATACATCTTTTAAAAATATTAACATAAAAAATCATCTTAAAAAATCAATGTACCTTACCACATAAACAAAATACAGGGGAGAAATTGTATGACCAGCTCAAAGGCAGAAAAAAACATTGACAAAGAAAGTAATTAAAGGAAACAAGTAATTAAAGGAGTATTAGAGTATCATAGGTGAATTGAACTTTTCAGAGATGGTTTCTTATTTTGTAAAGTGAATTATTTAGAAGACTTGAGATGTATATCAATAACCTGCTGTCTAGCACAGAATAAGGGCTCAGTTGGTAGCTGTTATTGATAACATACTATTTACATAGGATATATATATATATTACATATATGCTATTTACATAGGAGATATATATATATATATATATATATGGGCTTGGAGTCCTATACTAGTGGAAGACATAAAAAGGACGGACCGATGGGGGAAAACATATGGAGTAATACTATTAAGAGGTCTCAAAGGGTCAAAATCTATACTACATAAATATCTTATTTAAAGTTATGGTTAAAATAGGCCCTTGGGGCACCTGGCTGGCTCAGTCGGTAGAGTGTGTGACTCGTGATCGCAGAGTTGTGAGTTCGAGCTCCATGTAGGGCATGGAGCCTACTTAAAGATAGATAAACAAGTGGCGCCTGGCTGGCTCAGTTAGCTGGCAGGACTCTTGGTTTTGGCTCAGGCGGTGATCTCATGGGTGGTGAGATCCAGCTGTCAGCAGGGCGTCTGCTGGAAGAGTCTCTCCCTCTGCGCTCCCCCCACTCATGCACTCACATACTCTCTAAAATAAATAAATCTTTATAAACAATAAATAAAAATTTAAAAATAATAAAATAGGCCCTCAATAAGAAAGCTGTGAACAGGAAGACACAGCTCACAAAGAGAAAATGAAAGAAGAGACTACTATACCCAGATGGAAGTGAAAATGTTACTCTTTAAGAATTTTTGGGGGGTGGGCACACCTGGGTGGCTCAGTTGGTTAAGCGACTGCCTTCGGCTCAGGTCATGATTCTGGAGACCCAGGATCGAGTCCCATCGGGCTCTCTGATCTGCAGGGGTCTGCTTCTCCCTTTGACCTTCCCCTTCTCATGCTCTCTCTTATTCTCTCTCTTTCTCTCTCTCTCTCAAATAAATAAATAAATAAATCTTTAAAAAAAAAAAAAAAGGAATTTTTTAGAGGGGCGCACCTGAGTGGCTCAGTTGGTTAAACAACTTGCCTTCTCAGACGCCCTGCTCAGCAGGAAGCCTGCTTCTCCTGCTCCCTCTGCTGCTCCCCCTGCTTGTGCGTTCCTGCTCTCTCTATCAAATAAACAAAATCTTAAAAAAACATTTTTTTTCCTCATGTGTGATGATATTTAATTAAAGAAAAAAAAGCAGCGGCGCCTGGTGGCTCAGTCGTTAAAGTGTCTGCCTTCGGCTCAGGTCATGATCCCGGAGACCTGGGATCGAGCCCCACATGGGGCTCCCTGCTCAGTGGGAAGCCTGCTTCTCCCTCTCTCGCTCCCCCTGCTTGTGTTCCCTCTCTGGCTGTGTTTCTCTCTGTCAAATAAATAAATAAAATCTTAAAAACAACAACAACAACAACAACAACTACGAAAAGGTCAAGATCCAGTTTAAACATCAGAAATTAACATCTCTCCCAGAGGAAAGCAGCCTGGGTGTGCCTGGAACACGACTGTGCCCTCCCATCCTCACCAAATGGTGGTTGAAGGGCTCTCACGATGAGTTCCTGGGAGAAGTTTTTCAAAAATCAAAGTGCGGTTGGGTAATTGGCCACGTCAGTCCTGTGAAGCTAAAATCCTTCTGGCTGACAGGTATATTAATACCCATGATGGGTAATCAGCCATTAATAAATCATGCCGGCTGTTCTCCTCTAATCACCTGTCATGAAATATTCAGAGCTAAAAGTGCCTTTCAGTTTAAATGGTCACCAAGGCTTTCACCTAATCCAGCAGTGGGTAGGGTTTCATCATCTGTCTACACAGGCTCGAGGAGGGAGTTCCGAGAGAAGTGCCGAATGGAGGTGCGACCCCATCCTGGAGGTGGGGGACCTACGCACTACAGGAAGAGGTCACAGGAGGAATGGCCCGAGCCCGGCTTTCGGATCTGAGACTTCCGGGTCCTATCCCCAGCCTGACACTGATTCTGCTGAGAGACTCACATGGTCTTCCCTAGTCCGTGATTGTAAGCCCTTAAAAAAAAGTTCCCAGTCTTGGGACGCCTGGGTGGCTCAGTTGGTTAAGCGACTGCCTTCGGCTCAGGTCATGATCCCGGAGACCAGGGATCAAGTCCCACATCGGGCTCCCTGCTCGGCAGGAAGCCTGCTTCTCCCTCTCTCACTCCCCCTGCTTGTGTTCCCTCTCTCGCTGTGTTTCTCTCTGTCAAAAAAATTAAAAAAAAAAAAAAAAAAGTTCCCAGTCTTTGGAGGTCACAAAAGGGGACACGAAGAGTGGAGGGACCTCTGGGAACATAGCTGGGAGAGGGGCTCAAACCACCGAGCACGCAGTCCTTCCCAGGAAACTGTGGACAACCGGAGATTTGGGAAGGCTCAACTCAGAAAGCCTGTCAATATAGAGACGTGCGATGTGTCTGTAAATCATGTCTGGGGACCTGGGGTCTTGGCTGGCAGCAGGGGAGCCTGGGGAGTTTGAAGGGGGAGTTGGCAGGACTGAGCGAAGCTGGGCCTTTCTGCGTGGAGAGCAGAGAGAGGGTCGCTCGCTGCTGGGGCAGAGCCACCTGATGAATGGGTTTGAGAGCACAGGCCTAAGGGAGCAGAAGTCCAGCCCTATAGTTCAGTCTATCCTCTTTTGTTCATTTTTGGGATGTGATTAGAGTTAAAAACGAGGGATCAGGATTGAGGCTACAGTGATGCAAGTGAGCTACCCTCAAAAGTGGGCACAAAACTGAAGGAGTCAGTCTCCCGCAGAGATTGACTCTACATTTGTATGATCTTGAGTGAGCGTCTCCCTAAATCCTGTGCCTCCTTGCCTCAAGGTAGTACTGGCCCTGGCCAGGAGCTTTCCAGACAATTGAATTGCCTAGGCTCCCCATCACTCGTGGTCCCAAATCCTTTTCTCCTATTTCCCAGATCTCTGGAGTTTCCCACCCCAGGTACGGCACCACAAGAATCCAATCTTAGATTTGAAAGGAAAGGCGATTGTTAGCTCTGTTCGGGCCTCCCTGTGTTCTCCCCTGCCTGGGCCAAAGATGGATACGGGAAGTGATTCCAAGACGCACACATCTCCCGTATCTCTACTCCCTGAGTCCAAGCCCACTGAATGCTTAAATTGTTCCTCATCCGAATTCTGAAGGAATATGGCCTTCTGCTGCCTCCTCCCATCCTTCCATCCAGTCAGGCCACTCGAATGCTTTCACCCAGTCAGCTCTGGGCATTTCCTTCTGATCTCAGAGCAAAGAGATGGATCCTCTTTCTCTGGGATAGCAGCTTACTCAGCTGCAACCTTCTTTCCTTAATCTTTGCTTTATTCTTGTGCCTCTTGGCTCTAAGACAGCTCGCAGCGGGAGGGAGAAAGCCTTACCACTCCGGGTCATCTTGGGCAGTTGGCAAACCACCAATGTGAGATTTCAAGAAATCTTCCCATTTCCTATCAAAAAATTCCTGCTTTACTTCACAGATGTGTATCTCTCTATAAAAATGCAGATTCCCCTGGGAAGGAGAACACTTTACTCTGTGAACCTCGTGGGAGTAGTCATGGCTGGGCAGTAATGTATTGAATGAATGAATAACAATTTGTTTAGCCATTTCCCAGTTGAGGGAGATTTGAGTTGTTTCCAGTTTTGACAATTACAAATCAAGTCCTTATAAAAGCATTCGTGTAAAAGGTTTTGTGTGGACATAGGTTTTCAATTTGCTTCTGGCCACTTTTCATTATTTTCAGTGCTTCCATCGAATAGCCTCTATAGTTCTCCTTGCTTGCCCTCTTGCCTACCTACAATCCATTCTCTGCAGAATGGCCAGACTTAAATTTGGAAAATTTCACTCAGTTGTATCTCACTTCAGTTACAAGCTCTTTAATGCACTTCAATTACACTTAGAATAAAATCCGAATTCTTTAGGCTTCCTTGTTCCCAAAGTACTCAGGCTTGGTCCCATCATTTATCTCTGAACACATCCTCTACTTCTGTCCTCCTCTATTTTGCTCCCGCCCAGGGGCAGACCCAGGTTTGGGGGGACCTGATGCTTATATAAGCTGTGGGCAATGGGGGAGCAGATTAGAAAAATAAGATAAAATGAAAAATCAATACAGAGCTTTGGGGACCTCTATGAGGGTCTTATGCTTTATTAGCTTTAGGGTCAATTCCCTCCTCTTTACTGACATTCCGTTTACTGCTTTTTTTTTTTTTAACTAAAATATATTTGAAATACAACATTGTATAAGTTTAAGGCACTAGATTCCCCTTACTTCTCTCCATCCTTTGGCTCTAGCTGTTCTCTTTGCTTGGAATGCTCTACTCCATATTTGCATCCAGCAATTTCTCTGACTTTTGGATTTCAACTTAAATGTCACTTCCCCACAGATGCCTCCTCTAAGCACCCAATTTAAGAATCTACTTAGTCATTTGAAATAACGTCACTCTGTTTTAATGCTTGGCACAACACTTGGTCCTATTTGATCTTTTCTTATTCATTTACGTATCCACTACCAGTCCTCCCAAAGGAAAATGTCATTCCATGGGGGGTGGGACTCATCTATTGTTCATTGTTGTACTGGCAATGACTAGAACCTTGCCAGGCACACAGAAGGAGCTCAGGAATGAACTCAAGGAGTCCACCATCCAGGGATGAAATCAGACAACTCATAAACACCTGCAGTGCAAGCTAGATGGGCACTGACAGGGTAAGAGGACTAGAGATGAAATCAGAGGACAGAAGATATCTCTTCTGATGGGACGACTCAGGCAGGGATTGCTGACCAGACGTGGGGTTATTCGATCTGGGCTCTGAGGTTTAGGTGTGATTAAACATGTGAAATGTTAAAGAAAAAATTATGCAAGGACAATTGTTTAAAGCATGGTAGGGCAGATTTCATTCCAGACCATTGTAAAAGAAATGGGGACCACTGCAGTGCGTATTTGCCTGGGGGGCAGATTGGACTCCACTCGGGAAACAGTGTAGGTAAGTGAGAATTTATAGCCAAGGAACAGGGTCAAGATCACTGGATGGAAAATTACTAATTGGAAACATTAAAGGTAAGGGGGCTTCTGGTTAAACAGATCTAACAGGATTCTTGCTGAAGACATGCTACGGTGCTGAGACATCACCTGGAGGATGGGGGAGAATGAGGAATCTGACTGGATATTGAGAGTGCTCAGATATGGAGGATAGGGGATTCTTGTTTAACTGACTCAGTAGGGCTCTTGCTAAAACTGGATTTTAGGGGCGCCTGGGTGGCTCAGTTGGTTAAGCGACTGCCTTCAGCTCAGGTCATGTTCCCGGAGACCTGGGATCGAGCCTCACATCGGGCTCCCTGCTCGGCGGGAAGCCTGCTTCTCCCTCTCTCACTCCCCTTGCTGTATTCCCTCTCTCGCTGTGTTTCTGTCAAATAAATAAATAAAATCTTTTAAAAAAAATAAATAAAATAAAACTGGATTTTACAAGTACATGTACAGATGGGCCTAGCAGAAGGCTCAGGAGCCTGACTAAAGTTTGGCCGAGCAAAAAAATCTTATTCAGAGCTATGATGGGGCATTTCAAATAGGATGATGTAAGTACAGGTGTGTATAGGAAATGGAAACCAGGAATTTATTAGCTATGAATGCTATGTAACAGACTGCCCGAAAACTTAGAGGTTTAAAACAACAGTTATTTCTTTCTCACAGTTCTGTGCATTGACTGGGCTTTAATGTGGCAGGCACTCAGCTATTAGCTGGGTTGGAGGACCCAAGATGGCTTCACCCGCATGTCTGGAGCCTTGGGGCTGGCTGTATTCTGAGGCTGCTCTGTTTTCTTCCACATAGGACAGGAAACTCTTTTTTACTTTTTTAAAAATTTTTATTTATTTGAGAGAGAGAGAATCTTCCGATCTCAGAGCAAAGAGATGGATGTGTTTATAAGACACAAGAAAGGACAGTATACTTTTGTAAAAGTTTCAATATAGCAAGAAGGTATTACAATTAAAACTGTCACATAACCAATAACAGACCAGAAAAAAGAAGCCTAAATTAGAAAGCATGAGAGGGGAAAGATCAGAGGGAGAAGCAGACCCCCCGCTGAGCAGGGAGCCTGATGTGGGACTCAATCCCAGGACTCCAGGATCATGACCTAAGCAGAAGGCAGTCGCTTAACCAACTGAGCCACCCAGGTGCTGTGAGGAAAATTCTTCCTCCTCCAGCTTGTGTCCAGGGGTTGAGGACTTGCAAATTAACTGACAATATACAGATTAATAGGAGAAAAGATAAGGTTTTTTATATATGCACAGGAGCTCCCAGAAATGAAATTTCATATATATCAACTTAACAACTCAACATATTAGGGCTTCAGTGAGAAATATGAAAGTTTCCAGTAGGCTGTTCGATGCTAATGGAAATGGTCAGTTGGCCTCCATGGCAGCTAAACTCACAGAAATTCCCTTGGAGGAGGAGCTAACAGTGTTTTCAGATGTTTTCAGAAAGCCAAGAAAAGTCAGATAAGGGAAATTCAGATAAGAGTTCTTTCTGGGGGCGCCTGGGTGGCTCAGTTGTTAAGCATCTGCCTTCAGCTCAGATCATGGTCCCAGAGTCCCAGGATCCAGCCTCCTTCCTGCTCGGCGGGAGGCCTGCTTGTCCCTCTCTCACTCCCCCTGCTTGTGTTCCTTCTCTAGCTATGTATCTCTCTGTCAAATAAATAAAATCTTAAAAAAAAAAAAAAAGAGTTCTTTTTATATCTTCTATGGTTCAAATTCTCCACTTTCTTTACTCTGGGGAATCCCAATGGGTTGACCCCACCTCTCACCCTCCACAAGGCTAGATTGGCTTTCTATAAGGAGAGCTGTTTTCAGTTCCTCTAGGAATTAGGTTGTAATTTAAGTGGCATCATAGTTTGATCTACCCATACATCCTTTTACAAGGGCTTTTCTCTCTCAGTACATTTAGCGTAGAGGAGGAGTTCTAAAAGAATTCCTATCAGGCTCTGAATATCAGCCTCTAATTGGCCAAATTTCTGATCATGGAGTTATTAAATCCTTTCAAATATCTTGTCATGTTTCAAGCAGGACAAACAGTAAATATTTCTGGCCTTATTGAACAAATCAGAAGACTGAATCAAACATATTTTTTTTAGACTTTTTAAAAAGATTTTATTTATTTATTTGACAGAGAGAGATCACAAGTAGGCAGAGAGGCAGGCAGAGAGAGAGGAGGAAGCAGGCTCCCTGCTGAGCAGAGAGCCCGATGTGGGGCTCAACCCCAGGACCCTGAGATCATGGCCTGAGCCAAAGGTAGTCGCTTAACCAGCTGAGCCACTCAGGCACCTGTAGGCTTCCCAAATTTAATGGAAGACATAAATACATCCAAGAGATTCAGTAACTCCAAGCAAGATAAATCAAACTTTCAAAGACAAAGACAAAGAGGAAGCTTTAAAGCAGCAAGGAGCAAATTATCATGTTTAAGAGATCCTTAATAGAGCAGCTTTCTAATCAAAAAGTTTGGAGGCAGTCGCCTGGGTGGCTCAGTGGGTTAAAGCCTCTGCCTTCCACTCAGGTCATGACCTCAGGGTCCTGGGATTGAGGCCTTGTCGGGTGCTCTGCTAGGCAGGGAGCCTGCTTCCTCCTCTTTCTCTGCCTGCCTCTCTGCCGATTTGTGATCTCTCTCTCTGTCAAATAAATAAAATCTTTTTTAAAAGAAAGAAAAGAAAATAGCTGTAGAATATACATGAAAGGAAATGAAAGAGAAACTTATTTATTTTTATTTATTTATTATTTAATTTGACACAGAGATAGAGAGTACAAATAGGCAGAGCAGAAGGCAGAGCGAGAGTGAGAAGCAGGCTCTCTGCTGAGCAGGGAGCCTGATGTGGGGCTCGATCCCAGGACCCTGGGATCATGACCCGAGCTGAAGGTAGCCACTCAACTGACTGAGCCACCCAGGCACCCCCCAAAAGTAAATTTAAACATTTAGTAGAAAAAAACCAACTTGGAGTACTTGGGTGGCTCAGTTGATTGAATGCCTCACTCTTGATTTTGGCTCAGGTCATGATCTCAGGGTCATAAGATTGACCCCACATTCACTGGGGTGTGTGATGGAGATTCTCTCCCTCTACCCTTCCTGCAGCTGATGCATGCACTCCCTCTTTCTCTCAAAATAAATAAATAAATATTTTAAAAAAATCAAACACAGAAGATAGTAATGAGGAAAATGAGGGACAAAGATTTAAGGCATATAGTAAACAAATAGCACAATGACAGAAGTCCCTCCTTATCAGTAATTACTTTAAATATAAATATATTAAATTCTCCAATAAAAGACCTAAACTGGCAGAATGGAGAAAAACACATGTCTATATGCTACCTACCAAGAGACTCAAGAGCCAAAGACACACATAGATTGAAATTTAAAGAATGGAAAAAGATAGTCCATGAAAAAAGTCTCCAAAGAGATCAGGAATGGCTATAGAATATCATACAAAATAGACTTTAAATCAAAAAAGTTTATAAGACACAAGAAAGGACAGTATACTTTTGTAAAAGTTTCAATATAGCAAGAAGATATTACAATTAAAACTGTCACATAACCAATAACAGACCAGGAAAATATATGAAGCAAAAACTGATGGGATTGAAGGGAGAACTAGAATGTTCTATAATAATAGTTGGAGATGTCGATACCCCATTCTCAATAATTGATCCAACAACCAGAGAGAAGATAAGGAAACAGAGGACCTGAATAAGATAAGAGAACAACTAGATCAAACAGACATATATAGAACATTCTATCAATAACTGCACGTAAATCCTTTTCACATGAATGTGGGGCATTTTCTAGGACAGACCATATGTTAGGCTGCAAATTAAGTCTCTATAGATTTTTTTTTTAAGATTTTTTTTTTTTAATTTATTTGACAGAGAGAAACACAGCCAGAGAGGGAACACAAGCAGGTGGAGTGAGAGAGGGAGAAGCAGGCTTCCCGCCGAGCAGGGAGTCCAATGTGGGGCTCGATCCTGGGTCACCAGGATCATGACCTGAGCCGAAGCAGTCGCTCAACCAACTGAGCCACCCAGGCGCCCCAAGTCTCTATAGATTTTAAAAGATTTATGAAACTATCTTCTCTAATCATATCGGGATGAAGTTAGAAATCAATAAATAAGGAAAACTGGATAATTCATAAAATTGTGGAAATTAAAGAACACACTTAAAAAAAAAAGATTTTATTTATTTATTTGACAGAGAAAACACAGCGAGAGAGGGAACACAAGCAGGCGGAGTGAGAGAGGGAGAAGCAGGCTTCCCACTGAGCAGGGAGCCTGATGTGAAACTCAATCCCAGGATCCTGGGATCATGACCTGATCTGAAGGCAGACACTTAACCAACTGGGCCACCCAGGCGTCCTTTTAAACAACCACTGGCTCAAAGAAGAAATCACAGGGCAATTAGAAAATACTTAGAAATGAATGAAAATGAATATACAACATAGCAAAATTTATGGGATTCAGTAAAAGCAGGGCTAAAGGTGGAATTTATAGCTATAAACACCCACATTAAAAAATAAGAACAATCTTACATCAGCAACTTAACTTTACACCTTAAGGAAGCAGAAAAAGGAAAACAAACTAAACCCCAAACTAGCAGAAACAGGAAATAATAAAGATTAGACGAGACAGATGAACTAGAGAGTAAAAAATAATACAGAAAGTCAATGAAACAGAAAATTGGTTCTTTGAAAAGGTAAACAAAATTGACAAACTATTAGCTGGATAGGTTAAGAAAAAAGAAGCCTAAATTACTAAAATAAGAAATGAAAAAAAAAAAAAGGAAATGAAGGTAGTGACATTACTGCCAATTCTACAGTAATAAAAAATAATTATGAGAGTACTATAAACAATTCTGTGCCAACAAATTGAGTAATTTAGATGAAATGGACAAAAAAAAAAAACCCAAAATTAATCAAGATTAAATCATGAAGAAATAGGCAATCTGAATAGACTTGGAACTACTCAGAAGATTGAATCAGTAACCAAAAATCTGACAAAGAAAAGGTCTGAACGAGATGGCTTCACTGGTGAATTCTACCAACACTAAGATTTATATTCATGTATGTACACACACACACACAGTAACATTTCTCAACGTTTCCAAAAACTTGAAGTGGAAGGAACACTTCCTAACTCACTCTGTGAGGCCAGTAATACCCTTATAACAATGCCAAACAAAAACACAAGAAAATAAAACTACAGACCAGTATGCCTTGTGAACATTGATGCAAAAATCCTCAACAAAATCCAAGAAAACGAAATTCAACAGCATACTGAATTATACACCATGACCAAGTGGTTTTTATTTCTGGAATGAAAGGGTAGTTAAACGTAAGAAAATCAATCAATGTAATATATCACATTAACAGAATATAAGAAAAAAAACACACATTAATCTCAGTTAATACAGAAAAACATTTGAGTGTACACACACACACACACACCCACACACACACTAAAAAAACTAGGAATAGAAAGAAACCACCTCAACATTAAAAAGCCGCATATGAAAAATCCACAGTGACCATACTCAATGATAGAAGACCGAATGCTTTTCCTTTAAAATCAGGAACAACGGAAGAATGTCTGCTTTCATCACTTCTATTCAACATAGTACAGAGGTTCCAACCAGAGCAATTAGGCAAGGAAAATAAATAAAAGAAGTCCAAGTTGGAAAGGGAGAAGTAAAATTATCTCTGTTTGCAGATGATATGATCTTATATATAGAAAGCCCTTGAGATTCTACACACACACACACACACACATACACACACAGATTAGAATAAATGAATTCAGCATAGTAGCAGGATACAAAGTCAACACACAAAAATTAGCTGTATTTCTATACACTAAAAATGAACAATCTCAAGAGGAAATTACAAAAACAATTTCACTTACAACTGCATCAAAAAGAATAAAATACTTGGGGTGCCTGGGTGGCTCAGAGGGTTAGGCCTCTGCCTTTCAGCTCAGGTCATGATCTCAGGGTCCTGGGATAAAGTCCCACATCGGGCTCTCTGCTCAGTGGGGAGCCTGCTTTCCCCCTCTTTCTCTGCCTGCCTGTCTGCTTATTTGTGATCTCTCTCTGTCAAATAAATAAATACAATCTTAAAAAAAAAAAAAAAAAGAATAGGGGCGCCTGGGTGGCTCAGTTGGTTAAGCAACTGCCTTTGGCTTGGGTCATGATCCCGGAGACCCAGGATGGAGCCCCAGGATCGAGTCCCACATCGGGCTCCCTGCTCAGCGGGAAGCCTGCTTCTCCCTCTCTCACTCCCCCTGCTTGTGTTCCCTCTCTCGCTGTGTTTCTCTCTGTCAAATAGATAAATAAGATCTTAAAAAAAAAAAACAACAAACCTACTGCAACGCTACAACAGTCAAAATATTTGTTATTGGCATAGAGACAGACATAAAGATGAATGGAGTAGAACAGACAGCCCAGATAAAAACACTCAAAAAGATGGTGAAATAATTTTTAAAAAGCTGCCAGGACCATTCAGTGGGCCGGGCCATCCAGTAGGGGAAATGGTGCTGGGAAAACTGAGTGTCCACATGCAAAAGAATGTAAAGTAGTCGAACCTCTACCTAGCCCCACATACAAAAATTAACTCAAAGACCTAAATATAAGAACTAAAAACAATAAAACTCTTAGAAGAAGACATAGGACAAAACTTTCTCAACACTGAATTTGCAATGTTTCTTGGATTAGACACTGAAGGCACGGGTGAGGAAAAAAGAAAAATTTGACTTCATGGAAATTTTCAAATTTTGTGCATCAAAAGATAGTTTTGGCTCCTAGATGGCTCAGGTGGTTAAGCATCTGCTTTTTGACTCAGATCATGATCTCAGGTTCCTGGGATGGAGCCCCACAGTGGGCCCTCTGCTCAGTGGAGTCTGTTTCTCCCTCTCCCTCTGTGATCTCACTTTCACTCTCTCTCAAATAAATACAATCTTTGGGGGAAAAAAAGGATATTTTCAACAGAGTAAAAAGGCAACACAAAGAATGGGGGAAAATATTTACAAATTATACAACAGAAAAAGGAGTGCTATCCAGAATATATAGAGAACTCCTAAAACTCCACGACAAACAAATAAGCTGATTCAAAAATGGGCAACGGACTTGAACAGGTATTTCACTAAAGACGTACAGGTGGTCAATAAGCACATGAAGAGATGGTCAATATCACTCATCATGAGGGAAATGTAAATCAAACATCAATGAGATATCACTCATACCCATTAGGATGACTATTACAAAAACAAAAAACAGAAACAAAACCAAAAAACGATCAGTGTTGGAAAGGATGTGGAAGTTAGAACCCTTGGAGCACCAGGCTGGCACTCTTGATCTCAGGGTCATGAATGCAAGCCCCATGCGGGGCATGGAGGTTACTTTATTTTTTTTAAAAGATTTTATTTTTATTTATTTGACAGAGAGAGAGAGAGATCACAAGTAGGCAGAGAGGCAGGCAGAGAAAGAGGAGGAAGCAGGCTCCCTGCTGAGCAGAGAACCTGCCTGGGGCCTGGATCCTGGGACCCATATAGGTTACTTTAAAAAGATGAGGGGCACCTGGGTGGCTCAGTGGGTTAAGGGTCCTGGGATCAAGTTCAGGGTAGGGCTTACAGTGAGCCTGCTTACCCCTCTCCCTCTACCCTTCCTTCAGCTTTTGTTCTTTCTCAAATAAATAAATAAATAAAATCTTAAAACAAAAAAATGAAAACATTTGTGTCCTGTTGGTGGGAATGTAAAGTGGTGCAGCCACTGTGGAAAACAATATGGTGGAACCTCAAAAAAAATTAAAAATGGAAGTACTGTATGACCCAGCTATTCTGCTTCTGGGTACATACCTGGAAGAACTGAAAGCATGTTCATAGAAACATTATTCATAACAGCTAAAATGCAGAAGCAACCAAAGTATCCATGGGTGGACGAATGGATAAGCAAAATGTATAATGCGGGATGCACACAGTGAAGTATTATTCGGCGTTAAAAAGGAAGGACGTTCTAACCCCTGCTACAACATGGATGAAGCTTAAGGACATTATGCTAAGTGATATAGGACAGTCACCAAGAGACAAAAACTGCGTGATTTCACTGACATAAGATACTTAATCAAATGCATGGAGACAGAAAATAGAATTGTGGCTGACCATGGCTGGGGGAGGGGAGAATGGGGAGTTGCTACCTAATGGGTACAGGGTTTCAGTTTGCCAAGACAGGAAGAAGTTCTGGAGTTGAATGGTGGTGATACCTGTACAGCCTTCTGACTGTATTGAATACTTCAAAGCTGTACATCTATTTTATATGTATTTTATCATTATTAAAAAATGGAAACAGGGGCGCCTGGGTGGCTCAGTTCGTTAAGCGACTGCCTTCGGCTCAGGTCATGATCCCGGAGACCCGGGTTCGAGTCCAAAATCGGGCTCCCTGCTCGGCGGGAAGCCTGCTTCTCCCTCTCTCACTCCCCCTGCTTGTGTTCCCTCTCTAGCTGTGTTTCTCTCTGCCAAACAAATTTTTAAAAATCTTCAAAAAAAAAATTTAAAAAGTGGAAACAAAAAGCAAGGGAAAACATGAAATTAGGGTCAGTGAAGAGGAACACAAAGGAACCTGCAACTTACAAAGTGCTGATTCAGCTCTCTTCTCAGGTGGCAGGCACGCGGATAATAACTATATTATGTTTTGTGACAACATTTTGTTAAATTGTCTTCTGATGTGCACGAATATTGACTTGGAAGATCCAGGGAGAAAATCTTCCGAAGTGAAAGGAGGAGGGCCTGTGGCTTGAGCGCCGGCCCCCGGGGACGTAGTGCGCGCGGGCGGGGGCGCAGTGGGGACCCTGGGGCGGGTGGCGGGGGCGCAGTGAGCGCGGACGCCCCTGGGGCGGTTTGGGCGGAGCGGGTAGCGTGACCCGGGCTCCGCCAGGAGCTCCGCGCCCAGGACGGCAGGGAGCTGCAGCGCCGCTTCCGGCCACACGAGGGCGCCCCTCGCTGCCGCATCCAGCCCGGGTGCTGGACCCGAGGGGAGCCGGGGAGTGAGCCGTCTGCAGGGTGAGGGGCAGCGGGGAGTAGGGGAGGGAGGGAGTCCCGTCTGCCCTCAGGCCGGCCCCCTCTCCGGGTCCCTCGTGGAGTCACCCCTGAAGAAGGCCAGTGTCAGGTCCCCCTGCCGGCTTCCAGGCCTAAGGAGTTGGTGCGCATGTGTCGGGGCTGCCCGCGTGGGGGAGGGGAACGTGTGTTTCTCGGGGTGTGTGCTGTAGGTAGGGGTGTGGGTGTGGAGGCTTCCCAGAGTGGAGGGTGGGAGGGGGCGTGGGGAGGGGGCCGCTCCTGCCTGCGGGAGGCTGTCACGAGCGGAGCCTGAAGCGAGGAGCCCCCCCAAGTGGACTGGAGTGGCGGAGCCTGAAGCGAGGAGCCCCCCAAGTGGACTGGGCGCCTTCTCCCGTCCGAGTCCGCCGAGGGTCCGACCGCCGGGAGAGCAGCCTGGGCTCTCGGCCCCGCGGCTGGCGGGAGGGGGACGGCGGGAGGGGGACGGCGGCTGCTCAGCCTGGCGCGGCGGGACGGACGGGGAGAGCTTCCCCAGGGGCTTGCTAGCCCCCAGCCCTCTCATCCCCCCGCAGAGGCTGCGATCCCCCGCGGCTGCCGGCTCCGGCCGCCCGGGGACCTGGTGCCACCAAGACGTGCCCCGGGGCATAGTCCAGCAAAGGGCTTGTGACCTCAGAAACACCGCTGGACTCACTTTGGCCGGAACGTTTTTTTTTTTCCTCCTGAACGCTGCCTCGGGCCTTGGCAGGCGCCCAGGTTTGTAAGGGGGAGTGAAGGGTGGCAGAATATGCCGCCCCACAATATGCCTCTTGGTCATAGGCTTATTTTTAGCTGATTACTTTGACAAAGTACAGACACCGGTGAAGCTCTTGAAAACAGTAGAAATTACTCTTCTGAGAGGAACACTACATCTGTAAAGGAAATACTCCTTTGTAAGGGTGTTTCCCTCTCTGTCGTAGGAAGAGATGACTCTCAGTCACCGGAGACTCTTACCCAACGGAGAGGGCAGTGATTTAAATATGCCTAAGAAGCTTTCTTCTTGTTTACCCTGCATTTCCAGGTAACCTCCCAGGCTGGCCTCCCCCCACCACCCTCGCCCTTTGTTCTTTTGTCTTCAGCTGAAGAAGTCACTGAAGCTGCTGATTTAGGCCCCCTGGGAAGATTGACTTTGTTTTTCTCTTATCTCAAATATATACGGGAGGTACACAAATGAGTAAACTTCTGTTTGTTCTTCTCTTGTTAATCTTCTCTTACCGGGGCCTCGGTCCAGAACTCAGAAGGCTACAGGAGAAATTATTTTTCCTCCCCTCCGCGGGACGCAGCTACTAGGATCCTAGAGGCTTCTCCCCTCTCCCTCCACGGGCACTGGGCCCCTCTGGCACATGAATAAGCTCTCCAGGCTTGTACCCTGGCCTGGCGTCTCAGCCGGGGATTTGGAGAGCATTAGGGTTAGTGGAAATTAAACCCAGGGTGGGAGGCTCAGGCCAGTAGGCTGATGCCCTGGACAGTGTCCCAGAGCCAGAGAATGAGGAAGTCCTGAAGCTTCTCAGGGCCAGAGTAGAAGGACTAGCAAGTCTCAGGAGTCCTTAGGGTCCCCAGAGAGGCTGGTGACAAAAATCCTTGTCCTTGCCTGGGAGGGGTGAAGAAGAACGACGACCACGGCCAACGCCCATGAGAAAGATGTGAGAGTCGACATCTTTCTGGGATGGGACTACTCCAGGGAGTAGTTCCCTGTCCTCTGGCACAGAGCTGGGTGTGGGGAGGGTTGTCTAGGGAGCAAGGCTTAGTTACCCTGTAGTCATTTGGAAGAAGGCATTAGTATCAGGTCTGGGTTGTTAAAAGTCTGGTTCAGCCACCTCGTAGCAACGTGACCCTAAATGAGCAGATGTCTCGGCCTAACTGAACCTTAGTTTCATCATCTGCAAAGTGGTAAAAACAATGATCTTACAAAGTTATGGAGACTCAGAAATTAGGAATGTAGAGTGTTTCCAGGAAAGGTGAGTGCTATTTACCAGCATTCTTTTCCAGGGCCCAGGCCCCCAGGGGATAACTCCTGGCTGCTCACCTCCTCCAAAAAGCAGGCCTCCCTTCTAGGCTCCTGTACTTGGCGGGCACTGCTGTGATCATAGATTGGTAAGAAGCTACAGCGTCAGCCCTGCAGTAAAGTAATGGGCTGCTGTCTTCCTGTCGACAGCCCCGGGGTGGGGGGGGGGAGGAATGCCTGGGTTCCGAAGAGTGCATCTGTGAGACAGGAGACCACTAGTCCTCCAGGTAAAAGGTGTGAGCCTGCAGGTGGGTCTCTCCTTTCATCTGGGATCTCACAGCAGAAGGAATGCAGAACTCTCAACGCAGAAAGAGACCTGCGGTGGCTTCTGTTCCAGCAGAGGTTGGGGCCCAGCCTTTGTCTAAGGCTCTGCTGATGCCCTTTGTACCTTGCAGTCATGAGGGTGAGAGGTCATGGGTCAAGACCCTCCTCCACAGGGAGAAGAGAGAAGGCCTGACTGTAGGCTTTGTGTCTGCAGCATCTCCCTCAGCCCCGCATGAGTCTAGTTCAACCTCCCTTAGGTGAGAAAGGGAGAAGCTTGCCTGGATCCTGGCACCGGAGAGCTACTTAATAAATGCTGGTGGAATTGAATTGCGTGTAGGCCATAAGGTTCACAGGAGGGAAGAGGCTCTTTGTGAACCCGTCCAGAGGCAGGGAACCAGTGGGTGGGCACCACCCCAGGACCCAGTGCCAAGAGCTGGTGGGGGCCCCACCCTTCCAGGTCTACGTAGTGCTGAAACCTGGCAGCCACCCCAGGTTTCTCCCTGTTCCCACTCCCACCCCCTCCTGTGCACTCTACCTCCTAAACTCCTAGCAGTCTGCTCTGTCTTTTCCCTGTCCTCTTCCAGGCAGGCAT
The DNA here is from genome assembly GCA_004023965.1 of Spilogale gracilis. Lineage (NCBI taxonomy): Eukaryota > Metazoa > Chordata > Mammalia > Carnivora > Mephitidae > Spilogale > Spilogale gracilis. Next base: position 634 of record PITA01012135.1, on the reverse strand, counting down.
TAGTTACAGCCCAGACCGCCGCAGTGCCATCGCTGACTCCCTCACCTGCAGTCCTGCCCTCTCCAGCCTGTTCCACCAACTGCAGCAACGGGGACAGTCCCTGCCTGAACACCTGCTGTGGCTCCCCGTTGCCCACAGGATAAAGCTCAAATTCTTCAAAATGCTGTGGAAGCCCCTTGGGATCTCCATGCCCCTGCTTTCCTCTCCACCTTCGTTTCTTACCCACCACCCTCACCACCACTCTGTGCACTGGTCGGACTCAACTGTCTACTTGCGGAAAATGCTGAGCAGCTTTCAGGGGGCTGTATATGCGCATGCTCCCTTGAAGTGGAAATTAGCGCCGGGAAACACACACACACACACACACACACACACACACACACCCTTTGTTGCTTCCTGCTTAATTTGGTTAATTTGTCGTTTTCCCTTCCAGCCTGTATTAGACTCTACCACTGTTGGAAAGCTGGCTCTTATCATTCTGCAGCCACCCCCACACTGGCCCAGGTGCGCCCCCTCTGCTCTCAGCTCCCTGGGCTCCCCAGGGACAGACACACTGTGGCACCAGCCACATTCCTTGATGATTTTAGGACAGACACACTGTGGCACCGGCCACATTCCTTGATGATTCCAGTCT
>PITA01012134.1:0-63404 GCA_004023965.1 Spilogale gracilis | reverse complement strand
TACATATATACAATGGAATACTATGCCTCCATCAGAAAGGATGAATATCCAACTTTTGTAGCAACATAGACTGGACTGGAAGAGATTATGCTGAGTGAAATAAGCCAAGAAGAGAAAGTCAAGTATCACATGGTTTCACTTACTTGCGGTGCATGAGGGGTAACCTGGAGGACAGTGGGAGAAGGAAAGTAAATGGGAACTAGGGTAATCCAGGGAGAGAAATGAAACAACAGAGACTTTGGACACAGAAACAAACTGAGGGCCTTGGAGGGAGGGGGGTGGAGGGATGGGAGAGCCTGGTGGTGGGTAGTGGGGACACCTAAAGCGTGGAGCACTGGGTGTGGGGAATGGAGAATGAATCTTGGAACACTGGCTAAAAAAATTTTAGTAACATTAAAAAAAAAAAAAAAGGCCTGGCATTTTAATCTTGAGGATCACACTTAACCACATTGGAAACTGCTTCTTCATTGCTATTAAATAAATCAGTTTTTATATTAGTCTCATTTTCCCTTATCCCCTAGGATTTTACACAGTTCCTGCCAGAAGATAGACTTCAAATTTTTATTGAATGAGTCAAAAAAAAAAAAGACAAGCAACAAAACTCTAAAGTTTCTATAAAATAGACTATAGTCTTAAAGGCAAAAGGTTTTTTCCCCCCACAATTAAGTGAATGTATGAATTTGTGGGGGGGAGGGCACAATCCAGGCCATAGGATATGGCAATAATGGTAACAACCTCTTTTTGAAATATCCTCCCATATTTGTGTTGTCAACTAATTTGAGAAAATGGTAGCAGTATTTTTCAATGAAAAGTTTTTTATTTTTTATTTTTATATTTTTAAAAGATTCTTTATTATTTATTTGAAAGAGAGAGAAAGAGCGGTCAAAAGCAGGGGAGGAGGAACAGAGGGAGAGGGAGAAGCCAACTTCCCACTGAACAGGGGGCTCAATGCAGGGCTGAACCCAGGACCCTGAGATCATGACCTGAGCTGAGGCAGACACTCAAGCAACTGTGCCACTCAGGTGCCCCTTTAATGAAGTTTTTGCTTCAACTTAGTTTACCTGGGAGAAACATATGCTCAGAATGATCAACCTTGTTTTAAAAACAGATTTTGTTTGTGGAATCTGAACTCTTTCTAACTCTCTGCTGACTAACAAAATTCATGTAAGAAGCGAGATCCGAGTCTTTACATGTTCTGATCTCCTAGGGCAAATTATTCCCCAGGAACCTGAGTGAGTAGCACATGTTAGCAGGATCAGCAGTGAACAGAGAAAGGAGACTTGGAATCTGGCTCATTAGTTTGTTACTCTGAAGATTTCCTGGTCATTTAAAAAGAGGTCAGCCTCTTTGCTCCATTTTTTAGTTTCATTAGAGCGTACTCTTCTCTGCAGAACTCTTCTTTGATTTTTAAGTTTTTAGAATTTTCTTGGCAGGATTTGCTAGAACTGCACTTAATAATCTCTTAATAATCAGTTTTGGAATTCTCCGTAATAAATGCTTTCCACTATTGGTAATTGTAAACACCATATGCCCCTTCTGTTTATTTAATTCTTCTCGATGATTCTTCAAATCCACATTTATAACTTAAAGAACAAGTTGGCACTGTGGAATTTAGACCCATTAAAGAAAGACGGTGCATTTTCAAGTCAGGCCTCTGCAGCCAGATTTCCTGGGTTTGAAATCTGGCTCTGAAATTTAGAATCCATGTATCTTGGGAAAGTTACTTAACTTCTCTGTGTCTCCGCTTCCTCATCTAAAGGAGTTGGTTTCTTTAAAAGGACTTTGATCTAACTTAGAATGCTGTTTGGCACGGAGAAGCACTCTGTAAATGTTAGCTGCCAGTATTTGTGTTGCTGTTGTTTTCCTGAGTAGTGTGGATGGCCCTTTTGGCAGCTGAGGAAACATGGTGATGCCACTTCTTACTACTCAGAACTATTTGCCAGGGGAGGGTTGCATGAGCAAACCTCAGGAGGGTTGCATGAGTGGATTCCGGGCTCTTGGCTTTGTCCTTGTCCATCCCTTCCAACCTGGGGACTTGACTTGAGTCAGGTGAGATCAGCTTTCAACCCTTCCCTCCCCTTCACACCTCCACCCTGCTCCCCTGACCACTAGCTGGCGGCAGACACTGGACTTTTGGATTTAGCTTTCTCTTTAGGTTTATGAGCACGGGCTTTTTTGTACAGCACCGGGAAGGCACTAAGGTTGCTTTTAGTGAATGTCTCATCTCCTTCGGTACCTCCTGCCGCAGTTCCATCCTCCATCAGGAGATGCTTGAGTGCCCCAGCGCTCAGGCCTCTTCATGTCCTCCAGGTGCTCAGCCTCCTTGCAGCACAGACCTTGGCGTAAGTCGTAGTGACCTGAGCCTTCGGGCAGGGCTCCCAGCTTTGGTATGCTTCCGTTTCCTTATGAGCAAAATGGAGTTAACTGTATTTCCTATAGGTTGATTGTGGTAAAGATTTATTAAGCTTATATCCATCTATCTTTCTATCATGTCTCTAGATATAACTTCATCTGGGGCCTAACAGATTGTTAAGTATTCAATAAATATACAGGAAGGAAATAAGGAAGAAGGGAGGGAGGGAGGCAGGAAGGGAGGGAGGAAGGGAGGGAGGAGAGTGGCATATTTCTACTCAAGGCAGCTAGGCTGGCCTCTTTCTGCTCTCTCTCTCTCCTCTCTCACACTAAGCTGTGGCCACCAGAGACATTTGTGCCTAGGGAAGAATAAGAAATTTGGAGAGGAAGGTGGGTGCTTTCCTGGTCCTGTGCTCTTCTAGCTGAGGGGCAGGATATCCGCTGAGGGGAGGAAGCAAGTGGAGTGGAGCAGGTTGATGGTGAAAACGATGGAGTGACTTGTGTTCACAGAAGAGGATTCATTCTCAACTTCCCAAGAAAACATGAATGTTAAGAACCTTTGGGAGATAATGCTGTTGTTCAGATTCAAATCCAACCAAGAGCATTCTGTTCTACAAAGTGTTTGATACACAATCAGGGACATTTGCCTTGATGAGATATCATTTTGTAGTCTGATGAAAAGCAATGACTAAGTTGGGGGGCATTTCCAGGCAGACATTTCCTGTGGTGTCCCCTGTCACTGCACTGACTGGATTCTTTTCCTCCCTCCTTCCTCCCTCCCTCCCTCCTTCCCTTCCTTCCTTCCTTCCTTCCTTCCTTCCTTCCTTCCTCCCTCCCTCCCTCCCTCTCTCTCTTCCTCCCTCCCTCCTTTCCTCCCTCCCTCCTTTCCTCCCTCCCTTCCTTTCTTACTTCCTCCCTCCCTCTCTTCCTTCCTTCCTTCCTTCCTTCCTTCTTCCTTCCTTCCTTCCGATTTTATTTATTTATTTGTCAGAGAGAGAAAGAAAGAACACAAGCAGAGGGAGCAGCAGGCAGAGGGAAAAGGAGAAGCAATAGCTCGATGCAGGACTCCATCCCAGGACCCTGGGATCATGACCTGACCCTAAGACAGATGCTTAACCAACTGAGCCCCCCCAGGCGCCCCACTTGCCTGCTTGCTTGCATGTATACCCAGCCCTTCTTTATAACTTTCCAGACACTGTGGCCAGTGAGCATTTCAACTGTCTAGTCTCCCCCTACACCAACTATATGTCCTTTGTTACTTATCAAGTAGTATATATTCAGTGTCCTTGTCTTCCATAGCACTTGTTACCATCATCTGTGCTAAATTCAGGGATTCCCTGATTTTTTACTAAGGAGGAAGCAGGAAAAACATCAATATCAGCTGAAACGGATTAAAGAAACTGCTTAGTCATGAAGTATCCCAGGGAGCTCTAGTTGGACCTTTGAGCAAAGTGTCCTGAGAAATTAGTGAAAACTGGCAAGAAAGGATAGAAATGGCTTCAGATTCAGGAAAAAAAATCCATTTAGGTCGTGTGTCTTTCCATCCTCCAGAGACCACTTCCACCTTTTTCATTTTCTATCTTTGCCTTTTCCTATTATTTCTGTAGCCCTCTTTCGTCCTGGTAACAGCTCCTTTCAAAAAAGTTAACAAACTCACTCTTGGGTGTAAATTCATTTAGTTATCAAGTTGCCTAAGTTGTGTAGGGCCAATATCCAGCAGGTTACTAAAGTTTGCTTTCTGCCCCCTATGACTTCATAACTTAGCAATTTCAGGAATGAATTACAACAACTTAGAGGGTTTCTCTCTCCAATGGATGATACTGACCAAGCATCAAAGTCTTGGAAGAAGTATTAAGTGCAACTTCAGGCTGCATGAAGCAGGTGGAAACTATCATGGAGGTGAATGAATCATCCTGAAGATCCTGAAGTCTGTGGACCCAGTTGTCTGGAGCTTCCAAATGGGCAACGATGGCTCCTGGGAGTTATGGCTTCTCTGGAAAATCATCACCAAGCCTTTTTAAGGAATATATATCCCTTGAAAAATATATTTTCATTGACTATTGCTGCAGGAGTCAAAGAATTTAAAGGCTATTATTAAACAGGAAAACAGGGAAGGAGAAAAAGCAACTCTTATAAAGATAAGATTAGAGATCAAGCACATATTCAATGTACATATTTCACCAACTTTCCTTTTTGTTATATGAAGAAGGTATAAGGGCAGTATAAGGAGCTCTGCTTTCCATTTTTTTAATGAAGATTTTATTTGTTTATTTTTGAGAGAGAGAGAGAGAGAGGAAAACAAGCAGAGGGGAGGGACACAGAGAGAGAGGAAGAAGCAGACTCCCATTGAATAGGGAGCCTGATGGGGGCCTCAGTCCCAGCACACTGGGATGATGACCTGAGCCCAAGGCAGACACTTAACCAACTGAACCACCCAGGAGCCCGGCTTTCCATCTTTTTCTCAGAAGGCTCTGAAACAATCTTATAGCAGTGGAATATCATAGAGGAAGAGCGGTTTGAGCTATTGTTGCCTTTTCAAAAACTTCAAAGACTCACAGAAATCTTTAATGGTCTTTCCTGTGGTCTCTCCACGCTTTTCTACAGGGCATTGGATAAAGTTAAGGGCATCAAATGTCAGACCCCTCCAGAATGGCAACTAATCTCCTTTGTCTGTTTTATTTATCCTGTTTATACTGACTCAATTCCATGGCCTCTAAGCAAAAGGTATCCATTTTCAAGAACACACCCTTGATTTGACCCTCTGCCTCATACATAAATGGCCATATTTTATGGACAAATAATTGCATACCCAGTTTTAGTTGTTCAGTTATTTATAGGAATGTCACTGTAAAAGAATCCTTCCCTGGCCACATGGTCTAAAGCACTTCCCCATTCCAGCCCATTTCGCACTTATCATCCTTTATCTTTACTTATCTTCTTAGCATTTTTATCACCACCTGGTATACATTTATTTGTTCATTTGTTTGCTTCTCTTAGCTTAGCATTGTATTTTGAGTGCCTAGAACAGCACTGGAAGGATAGACACCCAATTCAATGCATGCTTGAATGAATGAATAATATATTCTATAAAGATAAAATTTAAGCCATATTTAGGCTTATATCCAAGGCATTTATCACTGTCAATAATAAAAGCATATGAAACCATGTGGTTGTTAATGTCGATGGACTTTGGAAGCATAGGAACCTGGGTTGAAATCCTGATGCAACCATTTACTAGTGCAGTCTTATTACTCCGTCTTTTCTTATTCAAAAATGGAATCATAACTCCTTTTTATTATTATTCACTTCTAATTCTGTTTTAAAGAGGAGGAATGATGTACACAAAATGCCAAAGATGGCTCAGTTCGTGGTAATTGCAATATTCACAAAAGAGAAAGAGATTTCAACACCTGAATAACAATAGCAACAAAAACTAGAACACCTAGGATATTTATTATAGCTATGAGAAATTCTTAGAATTTTATGAAAATATTTTCCAAGTAGTGTTAGATGGTTGTTGGCAAGTTGTGGCTTGCCACCTGTTATAATAATGGATCTTTCAACTCAGAAGTTAATTATTATCACACATACCAAAAAATAAAAACTCCTTAGGCTTATGCTGTGTGTGGATATAAAAAATGACCAGGGAATCTGTGTTGTTGTTCTTTTTTCTCTTTTAAAAACTGTGTTAAAACATCAGGATACTCCTAATTCCTTTTGAATAGCTCTGCCCCTTTGGGATTCTGAGTTTATAGAGAGAAAATTAAAACAAAAATTCTGGCTTATAGAATTCCTAGTGGTTACGGACCAAATAAGGGTCGAGCAAAACTTACCCTACTGAGGGGACTGCAGGTGAGAAACTTCCAGATCCTCACTGAAGGTGGAAGTGAGGGAGTGTCCCCTAATATCCAAGAAACAAAAACTCAGATTTAAATATTTTCAAAGCCCAAAAAGCAGATGATCACCAGTGCTGCATCAGTTAAAGAACTTTCCTATTCTCTCACCTCTACGATTGCCCCAAACCTCAACTCTAAAGGATTTTAGTGTGCAATATGGGGGGATGAAGATGGGAAATAAGAAATTTTGATTATTTCCACTGTCCTGACTCCCACGTACCCCATCTAGGATTTTATAATGAGTTGACATTTTACTATTATATGGTCCTGAGCATTTTAGTTATTAAGTGAATCTCTCTTTGGTCACATGGAGTAACTGGATACAATTTGCTTTACCTCCCAAGGAAGAGAAAACTCACCGCACCTGTCTGAGATTTCATTTACAGAGGTAAAAGAAGAAATGATTCTATGGATCAATATCTTTATTCTTTTTCCAAATAACAGCAGGATTTGAGAAGACTGGATCCTCCCTGAGCAAGTTTTTGTTTAAAATGTTTTAATATTATCACATTACCTATTATTCTCTTGTAGTTAGAGTTTTGTGGCTAATTTTGACCAATGGGCTATGAGTGCAGCTGGGGACTGATATTGACACATAGTTGGAAGATGATAGAGAGGTGATGTAGAAAAGAGAAAATAAGCTTCCCATGGGCTCTCTTCCCCAACCGCAGCCTCGCAAGAGGCTATATCTTTCAGGTATATGACTGATATTTCAGGTATATGAGGTGAGCCCCCTTAGTCTGTGTCCCCTGGTGATGTAGTGGAGCAAATTCTCCTAGGGACTATTGTTGGTTGTATAGTTTGAGTGGGAAACATATCTTGCTATACCAAGCTATAGAGCTTTGGGGGTTAATTGTTATCATGATGTAATCTAGCCTATTCTAAATAATACATCCACAAATTGATCATTTTCTTTATACTCTTCATTCTATCTTCCATCTCAAGCCTTCCATCTAGGGTTACTTCCCTTTTCTTTAAAGTATATCATTTCTTTGATGTAGGTTTATTGGTGTTAACTTCTGAGTTTTTATTTGTCTGAAAGTATCTTTCTTTCTTCTTTGTGCTTAAAGGATATTTTTGCTGAATATGTAAATGTAACTTGGCAATCATTTTCTCTCAGCAAATTGAAGGTACAGTCTCACTATTTTCTGGCTTTCCTTGTTGATAGGAAGTCAACTGCTCTCCGTTCCTTCTCTGAAGGTTAATTTGTATTTTCTCTCCGGTTACACTCTTTGGTTTTCTTTTCGATGGTTTTTTATTTTTATTTGGTTGTGCTTAGCTTCACTTTACTATTTCTAGAAGTAGATTTAATTTCATTTATTCTTCTTGAATTTTTCAGTAGGAATCTTCTGTTATTTCTGGAAAATTAATATCATTTCTTTGATCATGTTCTCAGTCATCACCTGTTCAAATACTTCCTCTACCTCATTTTTCTTTCTTCTGTTTCTGGAACTCCAATTAGATGTATACATAGCAATTTCTCACTTCATTGATCGATTGATTACTTCTAATCAATGTATGTTAATTGAGCATTAAGCATTTGTGCTAGAACCACTCATCTTTCCCCATAGGTGAAATCTTTATTTAAATCATGTATTCTCTTTAACAAATCTTAAAAGAAATTTAAATAAAGAAATAAGACATTCAAGAAAAATATCTTTTTTTCCTCCCACTGGTGTTCTTAATTTTACTGATCACATTTTTCATTTCTTGAAGATACATTTAGTTTCTTTTCAAATATCCTTGGTGATTTACAGTTCACTGTTCCTTGCACTTATTTCCAAGTTTGTTTTTAATTTCTTTAGGCATATCGACAGCTATTTTAGCCATGCTTGTCTGTTTCTGCAGGCTCTTTCTCAGAATAATTTATCTTGCATGTTGGTGAATTTTGAAGGTGAGTACATATTTGGTTGATCTTTTCATACAGAAAACCTATTTGACTAAGCTGAAGATGCTTCCATCCTGATGGTATTTGTGTTTGCTTTTGCTGGAGCTGGGGAACACACCTCATGTGCAGCCACTTCAGCCCCTGTACCATCACTGGCTCAATCTCAGAATTTTAGGTTTGACGTTTTCAACTAATCAGCATTTGCCTTCAGGGCAGCCCTGCTTTTTGCATTTTCTCAAAACTTCCCTCTTTGATTTCAGTTCATAGGTTGTAATGAATCGCTTGGCGCTTAGGCAATTTCTCTTACTTCTTATGAAAAATAAAAAATTATGTTTTATCCAGGATCTAGTGGTTTTATAGTAAAAGATTCCTCAAAAGCATCTATTCCTCCGTTTGAAGACAGATTTCCAGTAATTTTGTGATGAAATACAATTATTTAACCATATATCTTTGATCGTCTGGAGGGGATACTGGTGTGAAGTTCTGCTTTTGGCTCTAACGATCCAGCTCTCCATCCTTCTCCTTTGTGTCTGTATGTCACTAACATTTCACACTTCTCCCTATATGAGTACATGCAAATGTGTTAGATACATGGATTCTAGAGGGTTACTATACGCTTTATTTTCTGTGCTTCCCTAACCAACAGCTTGTGTTGTACATGTATATTTATTTGTAACACACTCCAAGGTATCTGTCAGAGCAGAAATGAGATTTGCACTCTAAACCAATGAGGACATTTTTTTTTTTTAAGATTTTATTTATTTGACAGAAAGCAGAGAGAAACACAGCTAGAGAGGGGACACAAGCAGGGGGAGTGGGAGAGGGAGAAGCAGGCTTCCTGCTGAGCAGGGAGCCCGATGCAGGGCTCAATCCAGGGACTCCAGGATCGTGACCTGAGCCGAAGGCAGTTGCTCAACCAACTGAGCCACCCAGGCACCCCTAATGAGGGCATTTTTAATGAAACTTTGTGGTTACTGTCAGGAAAATTCTCTTCTAAACCACATAAAAGATATGTGCATGTATTTTTAAATACTAAAAATATTCCAGAATTTCAAGAAGTATCAATGAGATGGGACTTACACCTGACAAACTGAGACACTTTGAAACCTAATAAATGTCAGAGCTGAGGTCTAACACACATTGTATCAAATTTGTGGTAACTGTTAAGGCTATTTTTGAAGTTCACTTTGGTGCCTAAATAGGAATGCACAGAGCCCTAATTGGGGCATATTTTACAACTGCTTCATAGTATTCAACATTATTAAGATTGCTGGGTGGTTATTTCCCCATTTGCCATCATCATAATATTTGAGGGAAAATGTTTCACTTTTTAAGGAACATTTTAAAAAACTGTTTGAAATTCAACAAACACATCAGCTCCATGAAAATTCTCTGAATAGATGCAGACTGCACTCTTGCCAGATACGACCTGCCAAGTGGTCTTGGTCTCTGCCCATCGTTTCCTCTCCCTTTCCTTTCCCCCTCTCCCCTAGCTTGGCCCACTGACCTCACTACCTGCCAGCTCCACCCACCTCCAGCTTCTAGCCAGTTCTAAATTGAGGCATTAAAACTGAATGTCTCTGCTTCAGACGATTAAGGACCCAGTGCTCCCTGTGGACTCTTGTACCGCAAAGTGTTGCCTTGGATCATCCTAATTGTCAACTAGTACATGAAACATGAGAACTTAGGGCCTACCCGTTTCTCCAAGTAACAGCCCATTCTTCTCTCTTCTTGGATCCTGGAGGATTGCTATTAAACTCTGATGGGTCCCTTTCCTTGGCAAAGGCTTTAGTTTCTCCATCTAAGAAATTTGAAAACACACATTTCTCTTAAATTAATGTATTTGTCTTACAGTTTCTAAATCACATTTCACTAATAAGAGAAGCTTCCCAGAACCCTGCTAAGCATTGGTCCCTGCTTCCTGAGGACAGATTTCTCTAAATGCTGGGACTCCTTGGATTTCTGAGCATTGCTCGGCATTATTGCTGGTGCCCAGCTCCTTTAACCTGCCCAGCACACCTATATTCTTGTCTGGGAAGCATTGTGCCAATGCTTTACTGGACTGAAGACCAGAGTTTGCTGAACACCTTAGGCATTGAATTTTTGCCACTTCAGAGGGTAGATGAATTACTGGGATCTAGTTCTTCCTCCTAGCCATTTTACCTTTATCTTTTTGCTCTACATCTTTGAGGAATGTAATATCGGACTTATCTCTGGGCCTCACTGATGAAAACAATTTTCTAACTGAAAAAGTAGGTTTGTTTGTTTTTTACCTGCCCCAGTATAATATCATATATTAATTCCCTTTTAATATATTAAGTACCTTGATGCCTTCTTCAAAAAATTATGTTAGGTGAAGGAGAATTCAGAGATCATTTTGTAAAGTACTTTTATAGGTAAGGAAATGTAGATCTGCTATTGTAAAGTGCCTTGTCCAAGATCACATGGAAAGGAACTAATTCTTGCTGTCTTACCTGAATGAAGGTTAGAGAGACTGATTGAGTTTTATATACTTTAGACTTTATTTACCAATGAGCAGAAGCCTCTTTATTTCAATGCTCAGCTGACTGATATCTGATGGATTCTAGTGAAACAGACCACTGAATTAAATCAATACTGAAGATAAGCTTCAGAGAGCTTTTCCGTTTTATAGCATTGTTTCAAAACCAAGTGAATCCATCAGGTTTTAGACTCACAAACTAGTATTGACTAAGACAATGTCAGTAGGGGGCAGCCAGCTACTGAAATTTAGAACATGCTTCTTCTTGGTTTTTCTATTTACCCTAAACTAAGCAGATTCTATAAAACACTTATAGGTCTGATGCAGTAGTGATACTTTTTGATTAAAAAGAACAAGAATTTGTTCAGTTTACACTTCAACTATCCCAATGCCAATGGGTGGGCTCAAAGCTGTTTCTGATACTAATTACCCAGAGCTGCTGTCAGACTTCATAGATTTAAAGTCAGGGTCCTGACCAACACTGTCCCCACTTTGCATGCCAGCCACAACTTCTGTGGGGTCCCCAAGCAACTCACATGTCTGACTGACTGGGTGTAAGTTTTATGGTTCCCACAACCCCTTGTGTTTGAGAATTTACTGGAATGATTCATAGAAGTCAGGAAAGCGCTGTCCTGATGATTACAGTTTTATTGCAAAGGGTAAAATCAGGAGGACTAATCAACTGAAGAGATGCATAGGGCAAGGTCTGGGAGGGACTGTAGATCTTCTGTATCCCTCCTTTGGAATCAAGGTATTTTAATCTCCTGGCAAGCCACGTATTCATCAACCAGAAAGTTCTACTGAGCTTTTGTTTCCAGAGTTTTTATTGGAGTTTCATTACATAGGTATGATTGATTGAATTATTTGCCACATCCTAGAACTCAATCTTGAACCCCCTTCATCTCTCCACAAGTTAGGAGATCAGGTTTATATCATATGGCTCACAGCCCCAGCCTTCTAACTGAGTGATTAGTCTTTTCAATAAAAGCAGTCCCCATCCTGAAGCTAGCTAAAGGTGAACCCTAAATTACCTCATTAGCATAACAGTGATACTCCCAAAACTCAGGAGACCCAAAGATCTAGAATCTCCCTCCCAGGAACTAGGAACAAAGGTTGATCAAAATCTTTATCACAACAAATGCATGGAGGCACCTGGGTGGCTCAGTCAGTTAAGTGTCTGCCTCTGGCTCAGGTCATGATCGCTGGGTCCTGGGATCGAGCCCCATGTAGGGCTCCCTGCTCAGTGGAGAGCCTGCTTCTCTCCCTGCTTGTGCTCTCTCTCTCTGACAGATAAATAAAATCTCTCTCTCTCTCTCTCTCTCTCTCTCTATATATATATATATATATATATATACATACACACACACACACACACACACATATATATATATATACATACACACACACACACACATATAAATACAATTCTTCATATACATGTGTAGGTATATGAAATTCTTTTATGAGAAATGGCCAAGCTCATGGTATCCAAGTGGACTAAGGCCATTTACTGCACAGGGCGCTGGCTCCTAGAGATAGCAATTGGGTTCCAGATTTCAGTGCTTCAGGGAAAAGTTGACTGAATGTATCCCACAAGAGGAGGACACTAGAGACTATATTCCCACATTCACAAATGGAAGCTGTGCAAACTCAGTTTTCCTGTGTCAGGTTGCATGCAGGTAATAACCGTTTCAGGAATGGTGAAGAGAGAAGCAAGGAATCCTAAATGATTGGAAACTAGACAAAGAATGGATATTAGCTTCAGTTCTGAAAATGTGAAGCCCTTGAAGAGATATAAAATAGGCTTCTGATTTGTGGACCCTTAGGAGCTGAGTTGAGCCTACTTAAGTGCTGTCCAAGCAGAAAGGAGAAATGGGGGGGAGAAAGAAAATTAAATCCATGGAAAGCAAACATATCAATAAAAACGACAAAGCATCTGAGGACATCCAACCCTATGATATGAATTGTCCCTCCCCACAAACACATGAACACAGAAACAACAACAAAAGGAAAGAAAAAAATTCATTTGTGAAAATATAGAAGTAATTAAATAAACCTAGGAAGTACTTTAAATACGCATGTTTAAAATTCTTGAAGAAATATCCATCAAACCAAAGAATGGAACACTGAAGCAAGAACATGTACTTGTGAACCATTTCAGTCCTTTATAATGAACAAGGAAACTAAAATGGGAACCACAATATGCATTATTCTTGAGACAGCTGAAGAGGAAAATTCTAATAAAGAACTTTGAAAATCACTTAGAATATAGCTTAAAAAGATAAAGAAAGTGGGGTTCTGAGAAATAGAACATAGATTTACATGCTTTAGTAAAATCTAAGAGAGAGAGAAAAGCCAGCAATTTCCCATACTGAAGGGTGATATTAATCCTTTCACTAAAGGAGTACCTTAAATGCATGATAACAAATAAAAAAATCACTTCTATTGGGTAGATTGGATCTTATATAATTAAGATGACAAAAAATCTGTACCCAGCTACACTGTTAAACAAAACAATGGTGAAAAACATATTTTGTACGTTTAAAGACAAAAATATATTATTTTTCCACAAAATGTCATTGAACTTTCTCTAAAGGGCATAACTGAGCAAGAGATAATAATGAACTCAGAAGGAAAAAATGTTCAGCAAAGACATTCATTAAAAACATACTGGAAAATAAAAATAAGTAGTGTCTGAAAATGTAATTTTTTTGGTATATTTCAAAGAACTAACAATCCACTTGAGCAAGGAGCCTGTTGCAGAACTCAATCCCAGGACTCAGGCAGATGCTTGACTGACTGAGCCATCACGGTGTCCCTTATCAGTCCATTTGATTAAACATTTAGTGAGATGAATCTCTGAAGGTTTATATTCCCCACATTATATTATTTTTCTCCTCCACACAAAGGAAAATAATTTAAAAACTTTGAAAGCAAACTGAAACAGAATGGGGGGTCTGATCAGAATTCGGTCTGATCTGCAAGACCGAATTTCTAGGGTCATGGAATTTTTGTTGCTATATGCTTTGTAATTATTGTTTTTAAAATTTTCTTTTAAGTACCAAGTTATTAATCTAACTCTTAATTGCCAGACCAATATTTAGTTGCCAAATTGCCTTTGGTAATTAAATTAATCAAACTGATAATTTAATTCTTAGATTATTGTGTTGAACTTCACCTCAGTAATTACACTATTATGTTGAACCTAGTAGGCTGTTTTTTAGAAAAATTAACTGGTAGCTGTTTGATATATTCTGTGGTATGATATTCTACCTTGCAAAAATCTAATTTAGATTGCCAAACTTTCTTCAAATTCATGGCTTTTCACATTTAGAATAAGTCAGAACTAAGATATTAAAGTTGAATGAACATTGCCATTCAGTGAAAAAGAGAAATTGATTATATAAATCGTATGTCTTTTTCCTCTTTGGCGTAATTTGTTTCTTGTCACATTAATATTTTCAACATATTATATAAAATATTGATTTATTAAGTTGAGAACAACAGAGGTCATTGAGTCATTAGTGTTCATCTGTAACCTGAACATCCTTAATCTGAGGTGTAAACAGGTCACAGAAGATATTTACCCTTGGCAAAGTCACCATTTTTTGTTGTTGTTATTGAGGTATGTGAAGGACAGAACTGGTCTATTGAATCAGAATGTAATTTAGACAATATCTAGCAAATGCTATAGATCTTTTTCACTCTTAGCACTTAAACGCTATTTCAGTGAAAACTCAAGATCTAGACAAATTGATAATGTTTCCGTGTTAATCAATCAAATGGATCCCTTCTCCATTAGGTAAATTGATTGCCCTGCTGTCCTAAAGCTCTGAGCAGAAACCCTCCAATATTACCATGCCATTCCACAGATGAATGTCTTCACATTGTTCGACTTGATATTGAGCAGCGGCAGGACCTCTAAAACGGGGCACTTGCTGCAGTTTCTGTTGGGGTGCTTCCTGGGGTGAGGCAGCGAGAGCCTCAGTGCCATTTGCGACAGAAGAGTGGAAGGTGTCGGCTTCCTAGTGTTCCTCTTTTGATTCTAAATGGCAATCCGATTACTGCTTCTAATTAAGATGCCATCGCCCACGGCAATTGGAGAAGAGCAAATTGTATTTCTGTGAGTTGTCTTGTGCAAAGGAGGCAGTGTGAAGAAAAGAGAAGCAGGCTTTTTACTATTTGCTTCAAGTGTGACAACTCAACGGAATGAAACAGAGATGGGCTTTGCCAAGACCACAGAATAGGTTTTGCTCCCATGACATGTGGCATTGAGATATTTTCTTTGTTTTCAAATTCCAGGAAGCCAGACATAGAATAAATCATGTATTATAAGCCTCAAATGATTAAAGCTCACTACAAAATTCCTGGATTTGCAGAATACCTTAATGTTGTAGCATGAAAGACTTAAATAATTCTGTTGTGTTGTAGAATAAGATGGTTAAAGAATGTTTCCAGGTTACTAATTCCGAGTGGGCTGTGGAGGATGAATTGGGAAATGGAGAGACCGGTGCCTAGGAGGTAAGGCAGGAAACTATAGGAATTTTCTCTGTGCAATGAGGTCTATGGTTATAATAATTTAGGCTGAAAAAAGGAGTTTAGTGAAAATCCACTGAAACCTTCATTCTGTAGATGAGAAGTGAGGGTTCGAGAAGCTGACTTAACCAAAGCTACCGAATCCAAATGTCCTAATACCACTTTGGTCCAGTATGTATTTTTATTATAACATAAACTACTAAGATTTAGTTCTGGGAATGAACAAAATCGCCAAACTCTAACATTTCATTGCCTTGGGACTGGTGGTGAGAGAAAGACTCTAGTATTGAAGGAACTGTTCACTTTCTACCAGGACAAAAAAAAAAAAAAAGAGTAGAAGGAAAGTCTGGATTAGGGATTAGAAATTAGGCCACTTGAGTTGAATCTCAGATTTTGCTAAATTCTTGTTAATATTTGACAGAGGTTTCACCATGATTTACTGTGAAGTTAACAAAACTTAAGCTTCAGGATTATCATGTCCACATGAAATATAGAGAGGGGTCTTGGCAATGTGTTCATATATTTGATAATATTTATACAGCAAAATATTTAAACACAGCCAATACCAGAGTCTTTATAACCATTCTGACCTCCACTCAGTCTATTTTTTCCTTTCCCTCATGCTGGTGGCATCAGAGTGACCACAGACTTGATGATACATTTAAGTTTAACAGGATTATATTTATATGGTTTGCAGTCCAATTGTGTATAGGAATTTTTTAGTTGTGCATGTGAGGAATGGCTTCCACAAGTTTTTCTACATTCCAGTGAAACAGTGGACTCAGTGACATCAACAATAAACAGGTTATGAGTGCTGTCAATTCAGAGCTCTTAAAAATAGTCACAGCACAACAAATGTTGATATGCTCTAAAATATTACAGCTTATATTTCATGGCTTTCAAATTTTATGTCTCATGTGTAAAAGAAACTTGACAGAAGATTCCCCAAATTTGACAGCAATCTTAAAAATTTACATGACACAAATTGTGAAGCTAAACCATCGGTAATAAATAACAAATATATTTCTACCAACCAGGCTAGAGGAAAAATTGAATTGCCTTTCTATTCTCTCCGTTGAAAATGATTTTACAAAACTGAAGTATATGAGGAGGTAATCAAAGAGCATATATCTTGAAATGCAACCTAGAAGTGTATAAGGGTGATAATTAATAAAAATATTATTTAACTTTTCTAAATTTTGTGGCATTCATGTTGTCAGATTTTTAAAGTTTGTAATTTTTATATCTTCTCTCCAAAACTTGTATTGTTTTCCTTAAAAAAGCATCCCCAAATCGTATATGATTAAGGAAGGTCACACAAAGCCTGGACGTCTCCCTGTGGGCTGAGTCCTTAAGGATCCAAATAAAGAGAGTTAGAGAAACAGAGAAAAGAGATACTGGAAATCTCACCACCTTATCCCTTTCAGTAGTGTTCTTAGATATGGGTGTATGTGATTAAACATGTACAAGGTTATCAAAGGTGTACAGCAAGAAAATAATTCAACTTCTGTATATAATTTTTTAAAATCTTTCACTTATTTATACACACATAATTTTGCATAGACTTAATGTTATAATTTTTTTTAAAGATTTTATTTATTTGACAGAGAGAAAGACAGACAGAGAGGGAACATAAGCAGGGGAGTGAGAGAGGAAGAAGCAGGCTTCCCGCTGAGCAGGGAGCCCGATGTGGGACTCGATGTGGGACTCGACCCCTGGTCTCCAGGATCATGACCTGAGCCGAAGGCAGTTGCTTAACCAACTGAGCCACCCAGGTGCCCCAATGTTATAAAATTTTTTTGCCATCATTGTGTTTCCCTGTTTCTAATTTCTTGTGCCAATTTCCTATTGTGGGAGTTTCATCATTTACAGTTTGATCAGGGAAGCAGAATGGCCATAAGTGATATGCAAAAAGAGATGTTTTATAGTGATTAGACCTCATGAATTTAGTGATTAGGCCTGCTGAAGTCCATGGAGGGATGTTACTTCTGCAGAGAGCGAGCCTGCAGGTGAAGGAGGTGGGAAGGGCAAGCAGTGAGGAAGAAAAGCTGGAAACAAAGCAGGGGAGAATAAGGAAAACTGGGAATGGTGAAGACCAACTAGAATCCAGGAGGTGAAATGGGAGCTCACATCTGCTCCTTACTGCCTTTAACTATGGCTATGTGTTTGACCTAGAAGGAAAAGCTAGTGACCTTCCCCATGGAATTGCTCAAGTGCCTGTCCCAGTGCCTGTCCCAGGAGGCAGAAAAGCTCAAGAGCAGATCCCATGGAGTCAAAATAGAAGCATGTCTGGCAGCTGCCCCAGGCCTGCGGGGGCAGCCAACAGATCAGCGATGCCATGTGCAGACTGCAATGGCATCTGGCCACCTATGCAGATTTTTAGAAGGTAATGACTACTGCTTCCTTTTTGGCTTTCATATTTTGGGCAAATCTGTCTTATGGTCATCCCTAAGGTGCAACCGTATGGGAAAGAGAATTCAGGGAAATGGCTTTTATGGCTTATGATAATTGACACAGTCTCCATTCACTAGAGATTTTTGAGTCTGTTTTCATGACTGCTGGCCTTTCAGATACATTCCATGGGAATTAGCATCTTTTCATTTTTTTTCTTTTCCATTTTTTTTGTTTTCCACTAAGAATGGACCAATAAATAGCCTTAATGTATGTTTTTATGTACAGATAGTTTTACTTCTATAGGATAAAGTCCCATGAGTGGATTGACCTAAATAGCAAACATATTTTTAATTTTAATAGATGTTAAAAGATCCCTTTCCAAAAGGGCTGTTATAACTTAACATTTCTAACTGCAGTTATTTTTAGTTTATTGATTTTTTCCCTGCCGACAAGAGAAATGATATCTTTTTAAATTTATAACAATCCAATGAACGAAGGAGTTATCTCTTTTTAAACTTGTACTTCACTCTTTTAAGTATATTTTCATAACTGCTAGCCATTCAGACATGCTCTTTTGTTAATTGTCAATATGTAATTTTGCTCACTTTTACATTTTTTGGGTTTTTCTGTCAGTTTGTGCTGTGCTGCTTTTGATTGTGTTGAGACTTATTACGTGAAGTTGTTTGTAGAACTAATCTAAAGCCTATTATAAGATTATTGCTCTCCAGAGAAGATTTATGTTTGCTACTTCCATTGCTGATGGCTCTAGCAATACAGAATCTTATCAATTCCATTTAAGGAATTGTAATAACTCAGTTCTCAGCTGCAGTCTATCCAAGGGCCCAATGACTTTTGATTCACATTTATTTTTAGGGTACAGTCTTTGGGTCCTTCCCTCTGATTCTTAAAGCTTTTAAATCTAATTTTGATGCCTCTGTCCTGAGAAGGTCTTCAAAAGGTACAATTCAGTCTCTTGTCTTCACTGACATTTCTTTTGGAATCCATAAGGGACTGGGAGATCCAAATTTCTGGGCTCATTTTCCTAAGTCTCAGGGTAATGCTTCACTTTTTTTTTTTTTTGAGATTTTATTTATTTATTTGAGAGAGAGTAAGCATAGCAAGAGAGCAAAAGAGAGAGAACACAAACAGGGGTGAAGGACAGAGGGAGAGGGCCAAGCAGACTCCCTGCTGAGCAGGGAGCCCAATAAGGGGCTTGATCCTAGGACCCTGAGATCATGACAGGAGCCAAAGGTGCTTAATGACTGAGCCACCCAGGGACTCCTACTTTTCTTTATTTTTTTTTAATGCTTCCAGCCTTTTAAGGGGGTTTAAGAAAATATAATGAGCTTTTTCACTCTGAGTTTGGACCAAATTACTCAATCCACCATTATTAGAACCTTATATCTGGATCTGAAATTATAATGTCACTCATGCTTAGAGTAGAAGCATTATCGGTAGCACTGGGGTTTCTGAGTGCATCTTCAAAAAATAGCATCCCTCGCCTCCATTTGGGATTAACAATAAATTGAGAAGTAAGACAGAGTCAAAACTAGGGAGTGTCCAAGGTAACTATCTTGTTAATAACAGAGTCAAAATTGAAGAGACCGCTTTGCATGACTGTCAGCTTGGCCCTGTTAACTGAAATCCAGAATCAGGCAGACGTACCCGCCAGGGAGGGAGGCCGCATGGAGCGGTCTGACCATCTGGCTGAGCAGGGGGCAAGTTCAGCTTTCCACACTCGGCCCTTCTTTGCAGTCACAAGTCTGGCACCTGCTGGAATGAGCAAAGGAATGTGATGGTGCTTCGGGAAAATCCCTCCTTGTGGACCCCAGAAACAGAGAAAAGGCATTCCTTATAAAAAAGTAAATACAGAAATTTGATTTCATTAATATGTATATTTATATAATGCCCAATATAAAGAACTTTGGGCTTTTGCAGGGTTGAATGTTCTTAAATACTGAATATACCAAGACTCAGTAGCTGAACCTTGAAAATTGTGTGACTTTGAACAAATCTCTTGCTTTCTTTCAGACAATGTTTCTTCATTCGCGCAAAAGAGATCAGAATCTGATCTCTTTTGTGCTAATTTCTTTTAAAAGCTAAATGAGATGGTGTGTTTAAAGTACTATACACATATAAGGAAATTCTCTTAGCGTTATTTTCTGGGTGTAGGTTTGGTGTTTCCAGCACTTTCTGAATGTGGTCTCCTGGGCGCTTCTCCCTATTGGGTTGCTGCCTGCCCTCCTTCATCTTTGCTGAGCAGAGCACACACAGTCATTTCCATGCAGCAGAGGCTCGAACACCTTTATTGCCTAGCTCTTCATTTTTTCCCCAAGCACAGATGAATGGCAGGTCTTATGGATCTTTTTTTAACTTCCTATTATGTTTCTGAGGTGAAAAATACTTTTCCATTTGAAAACTTCTCCCAGACCCTGAAGGTCACTTCCTTCCATCAAAATATATTCTTTAGTTCTCTGACATGGTAGCTTATTAGATTACACCTCTGCTCTAGGTGCTCAGATGGAGAAATATCTGCCAGCTTTTATTTTCTGTAGTATAAAGCTCAGGCTTTATCAAGATAGAAGCAGAGAATGTCTGAATATATAATATAATGTAATAATATAATACTGATATGATAATATTGATATGAAAAATATAATTATATGATATGACATAATATAAATAATTTTGTGCTACCTCTTGCTCCAACAAAACCCCAAATTTCCTCTTTATACTTCTATAAATGTCACAATTTTGAAATGTGATTGAGATTTCTCCTGGGTTACATGTAGCAGAGATGGGTTTTTTTTTTCCCCCTAGGAAATTATTTTGTCATTATAATCTAAGACTTTGCTAGAAAGTTTTTATATGATCGTTCTCTTTGCTTATACATTTTGGAAAGAAGAAATAGAAATTGCAAGTATACCTTCTTAAAAATCCTATTACTTAGAGTTAAAATATTTCCTTTGAAACTCCTAATGCTAAACTCAGTTTCATTATTTACCTTAGCTAATGAGATATTTTGCACAGCTGGCTTATGAAAAAGATATGCAAATTATTCCATTTTTCCTTTAAGTCTGTTAAGTAACATCTAAAAATCATTTTTTGGCAAACTTCTGCTCTTCCATTCCATCCTCGCCCACTGTTAATTTTATACCTTTTTCTTCAATGGCTGCCTGAGGTCTAAGGTCTTTTTTACTCCAGAGATGTTTCCCATGTCATTCTGGGATCATGGCCATCCTTGCGCTGTGTCTATCGCTAGCATCTATATCCACTCAGATCTGAGAATGCTTTCCCCTCCTAACTAGCAATGCTCTCAGCATCTAACTATAGTAGATTAGTTTCTCGCTGAGTATCTCCCAGAATTCTCTAATTCCCTGTTAGTAAAAGGAGCTCTGACCTTGGGTTTAGGACATGCTCTCCATTAATTCTTCTTCCAAAATGAACAAGTCTGCTGGAAGTCATTTAGATGAGGGTTGCCTAGGGTTTCCCCTGCTGGCCAGCCTGCATTTTTCTCTGCTGAATATATGAGCTTTCCTCTTAATTTTTATTCTCTGAACCATTTGTTCCTTTTAGAGGCTGCATGGTGCCAAAATATCATGGTTCTCTACAGAGTAAATGTTGTTTGGATAAATGCATGTAAACTGTAGTTTAAAATAAAACAAGCACAACACCTGTATCTGATAGGCTTGACATCAGGGAACATCAGTCTAATTTTTGCATTTGTTTCCAAGCAGCATGGGGATGAATTTTTGACTTTTAAGTTCCGATGGCAATATATATATGGCATATATATGGAAAGTGACAGAGAGAGACACACACACACAGAGAGAGAGAGAGAGAGAGAGAGAGAGAGAGAGAGAATTCCAAGTGAAATAAAGCTAATAGTTCTTTTTATTGCAGGATCTTTCAAAAATTTTGCCTTGATAATGACCATGAACTATGAATCTCCTGGTTTTTCTCGAAATTCATAAAACCAGGAACTCCTTTTTAAAAAACATTTTTATTAAATCTATTATAATGTCTGTGGGATCTCTAGTGTGTTTTGAAGCAGTTTAGGAGACTTTTGATCCATCCATTTCCATGGCTTTAACTTCTTTCTGAATGCTGATGATATTCATATTTTTATCTCTGGCTTTGATTTCTCCCTTGAGGTCCAGAATCACATAGCTCAATGTCTTCACAACCCTATTCAGATATTTAATAGGCATCTCAAATATAACATAATCAGACTCTTTATGTCTATCCCACACATTTATACACACAACCTATTTTTTTCCATCTGGAATCATCACCTGTCACAGGCTGGCTTCTCTGGAAGCACAGGCTGAGATGAAGTTTGATGTGCATATGTTTATTAGGGCTCGATACCTGTGAAAGGAAGGGGGCAATGGCAGGATTGGGCAGAGGGGCAGTACACATGCGTAACGGTCCCAACGGTGTGCTTCAGCCAAGCTGGCAGGGGACTCTGTAGGGAAGACTGCCCAGCAGGGTTGTACCAGGTTAGGAGAAAGTGGCTGCTCCTTTGGACACCTGCCTCATTCATGTTGGTCACCATGTCAGCTGCCCAGGGAAAGGCACAACCCACTTTCGAGAGGTTTCCTCACAAGCATGCACTGATATGGATTCTGCTGAATTCTAGAATGGACCCTGCAGTTCTAGAGAGTTCTCTTTCTGGGCAGCTTTCTCTGTCTTACAGATTTTCTTTGCCTTGGTCTTCCAGGATGTTCAGCTCTGTCTCTTCAACTCAAGTGACTCTGTGACACTCTGCCTGAGTTCCCTTTTCTGGATCCGTGACTTTGAATGTCTTTTAAGCTATAACCTGGGGCAACTGTAGGGTTTACTAGGACTGCTTTCCATCTTCCAGAGATCACTGACTTTTGTTTTCTGTCTAGTGTCTAGAAAAAAGTGATCACATATATATTTTGTCTGTTTTTGTTTGTGTTTTGCTTGTTTCAAGGAGAAAGGTGAATCGGTTCCTTGTTACTTCATCTTGGCCAGAAGTGGAAGTCCCTGGGGTTTATCTCTTAAACCCTTCTCTGTACAGTTTCTTTGCTTTTGCAAGAACTTATTTCCTTGCAAGCTCCAATTACAACTTGCATCACCCCTCCATCCAAAACAGAGCCTGTGGTAATTTGCCCTCATTATCATCCTAAAGATTCTTCTTGTTCTTCCTTTCTCTTCCTCCCCTTCTTGTTAAACCCTCCTCTCCCTGGGGCACCTGGGGGGCTCAGTCCTTAAGCGGCTGTCTTCTGCTCAGGTCTTGATCCCAGGGTCCTGGGATGGCGCCCCACATAGGAGGCCCACTTCTCCCTCTCCTACTCCCCCTGCTTGTGTTCCCTCTCTGGCTGTCTGTCTGTCTGTCAGGTAGATAAATAAAAATTTAAAAAATAAAAATAAAAAATAAGCCCTCCTCTCCTTTCAAGAGAGAAAACACCAGACAGGCAGACATGCACTCAAACACACACAACTTATTTTCTTTTTGGTATTGCTACAGATCTTTAAAAACTAAGGATATGTCTTACTTCATCTCACTGTGTCCACAGAGCTTAGTGGAGCTCTGTGCAGTGAACTCCCGGTGACGATGGAAATGCTGTGCATCTGAACTGTTCAAGGCAGTAGCCAAGAATGCGTAGGGCTAGGGAGCACTGGGACAGAGCCTAGAGGGACTGACCCACTAGGTTTCCATTTTATTTAAATGTGATGAATTTACATTTAAATTTAGATAGTCACATGTGGCTAGTGGCTATCTATTGGGCCTCCTAGGTGTACCATTTACTTTTTGCCAGAGGTGAAGAGCAGTCTAGAATGCTGTGGCTCACATCTCCCTTAGCTACCATTGTTTTCCTAAGCAATTCATCCTAATGACAGATTGAATTGCCACAGTATAGGCTCAAAAGCAGACTCTTCTATTTACATACAACTAATAGGTACTAACTATACATATGATAAAAATCTAATCTCTTTGAACTTTGATTTTCTGGACTAATGGCACTAATGACACCTCCAAATAAATTGCTGTAAGAGTTTCTGTAAGGTAATATGTAGTGCATAGTCATTATTTAGTAAACATTAATTTTTTTCTTTTTCTTCTCCAATGTATCTTCTTTTGAGAAATAAGAATATTTCTGAGGGCCATAAAATATTAAACCAATCACACTTTAGTATTATGTTTAAGAAATAGCTTTCGTCCGGTTTTATTTGTGCACAGGGCAATTGCTCTTAAAGGAAGGAAGGAGGTAACCAGACTGTCCGAGAGGAAGTAGGCTGCACGGAGGGCAGTGTTCGTCCGCCTGAAATGCCAGCGGAGCAGGACAGCAAGAGAAAACTAGTAGTTCAGCCTTCAAGAGAGCTAGCACCCTCTTTGCTCCCAGGTTTTACGAGCACCCTTGTGGTTCCTGAAAGTCCACAAAATTTCTTTCAACCTGTTGTTCCCTGAGAACACTCCATTCCAAGCCATGTTTCACTTTCAACGTTTCCACTCAGTAACGGGTCTGGGTTAATGAGCTGGTACAGCAGCTTGCCGCTGTGAGAGCCCCCTAGATAACATCCAGATCGGACACAATGACAACATCAACAAAGCACATTTAGTTTGTCTTTTAAAAATCACATGGGGGGGGGGGGAATCACACCAGAGGCACAGAGGCTTAATTTCATTGATCTCCGTTGTTTTTCCCCCCGAGTCCACTCATCTGGAGTGGAGCGTGGCAGAGAGCTCTAAGTAACAAGGAGCTTCTCTCTTTGTAAGGTGCCTGCCCTGCACAAGTGTTTCTCTGCTAAGTGTAAAAGCCGAGTTTTTTATTGCAAGTCATAGATGTCTATCACAGGCAAACTCAGGACGAGATAATTTAGGGGCGTGATACCAGGTGGAAGCCGGTGTTTATACTTTCTTTGGCTGCATTTCCACCTCTGCTGTGTGACTCTGGGAATGTCCTATCATGTCTTTGAGCTTTAGATTGCCTAGTCTCTAAAAGAAAAAGGAGAAAGAAAGAAAGAGAGAGAGAGAGAGAGAGAGAGAGAGAGAGAGAGAGAGAGAGAGAGAGAGAGAGAAAGAAAGAAAGAAAGAAAGAAAGAAAGAGAAAGAAAGAAAGGGCGAACGACAAAAGAGCTAAAATGAGGGTTACAGTGCTGTTCAGGGTTGTGTGGAAAAACGAGATTGCAAAAAAAGAAAAGAGCAAAAGGGAAAGCTAGATGGGTTAATATAATTCTTATTTCCTTTTCTTTCATTTTTTCGTTCTTATTTTCTGTAACTATGGCATGTATTTATTTATTTAGGCTGAATTCCTAGAATCGTAGATGCTTTCAAGTGTCTATACATGTTAGATTTAATTATTTAAAAATCTATTTTTAAACAATTTAAAAACATTAATAAAAGTCAACACTTTCTAAAATTGGTTATGTAACAATTCCCACACCTTGAAAACCACCAGTGGGTTAGCTTGTACCATTAGGCTGACTAGTTTGCTGGCATATCTAACTGAAAAGAAGGCTTTTCCTGCCAAAACAAAATTATAAAGGCTGTATTATATTAGAACTCTTAAAAGATCTAGGCTTCATGGCACCTGGGTGTCTCAGTGGCTTAAAGCCTCTGCCTTCAGCTCAGGTCATGATCTCAGGGTCCTGGGATCGAGGCCCACATCTGGCTCTCTGCTCAGCAGGGAGCCTGCTTCCTCCTCTCTCTCTCCGGCTGCCTCTCTGCCTACTTGTGATCTATCTGTCAAATATAAATAAAATATTTTTTTTAAAAAAGATCTAGCCTTCACATTGTTGGTGAGCTACGTTTGTACTTGAGCAAGTACCCAGTAAAGCACATTTGCAACTGAATTAATTAAAATGTTAGGTGAAGCTCATGGGCCCCTCCTGCCAGTGCCTACCTTCTGCTCCGGCTGCTTACACTACGGACCACCAGGAACGTGCAGAAACTCTCACCAAGTCCCTCGGAGATGTAAAAACGTAGTGACATTTATTTGTACTTGAGCTCAATTTTTATAACAAAAAAATTACTGAAATCTTCAATGTATTTTATGCAGTGAAATTCCATAAAAAGTTTCTGGTTTTCTTGCAAAGCTATAATATCATCTTGAAACACTTCACTTAAGCATATAAACAAGGTTTTCCATGTCTTTCAAAGATGAAATTCAGGGGAATAAATTTAAACCTGACAATGAAAATGCACTTTTAGCATAAAGTTATCATTCGCTAGGTGAGGGAATGAGACACACTGTTGAAGAAAATCTCATTCAAGTATATGCTGGTGACATTGCAGCAGGCACTTAATTTGAGCTTTCATTGAACAACTATTACTATTGTCTCATGAATATAGTTCAGAGAAGCATCTAAGCCTACATATCTGGCAGTGATAGGAAATTGTTGTCTCCAGTATCTCTTCCCCCCTTTTTCCCAAGACAGAGATCCTGGCTCTTGGCTGGACACAGACCTCCATAAAGACTACCTTTTATAGCCTTCTTTGTACTGGATGGGGTCACGTAAGCAGAAATTTTGCATGGCAGATTCTAAGAGTGCCTCTGCCCTTTCTTGCCCTTTTCTTCCATCCTTCTGCCTGGAACATGAATGTGGCTGCTGCATTCATGTGGAGCTCTGACAGCAATTCTGCTCAACTGAGGAATGGTGGGACAATGTCTCTGCTGGGTTTGTGGAACCCCCTTACTATGCTTGGGCTGCCTATTAACTCATTTGTACATTAGAAAATAAGTTTCTGCCTTGTCTAAGCCACTATAGTATGTTTTTTTGGTCACAATCAGTTACACAAAATTCTAACATCAACTCGCTTGAAGACAGAAATATGTAACATTCTCACAGTTCTAGTGCCCCCAAACCAAAAGCTATAGAAAGTTTTACATGGCTTAATTTTTATGCCATAATCTGGGGGCTGACTATGAGGAGGACTGCTACTTTTAAAACAAGTAATATGCGTAATAAAATTAATATAACACATGTAATGAGATATATACAACAGGAGAAAAAATACTACATATTCAAGATCAATTTTTAACACACTTCCAAATAAAGTGGAATCTAGTGGCCTTGGTGCTGTTGGAATAATTACAGTAGCAGAAAATTCTATTGGTAGGGTAGCTCCTGAAATGTAATAACCAGACTGTTTTCAAGAAGTCCCTGTAAAGTAGAGCTTCATCTTTGCAAGAACTGTGTTCTCAAGCTAGCATTTCTGGCAAAAATCCCATGTAGTCAGTGCTACCCTTCGAATTCTTATAAAGTTAGAATACATAGTGTTTGGGGATAGATCTATTCAGATTTCAGAGCAGTCGCAATATTCTTTGTTCATATTTATGGTAAAATCCCTAATTGTGAGTGAACTAGTAGGTAGAAAACACAGAACTTCTTTGTTTTTCTTCAGGTTTTACTTCTGATTTGTATATTAAGCCTCTAAATACCTATATACACTAAGATATTTATTTGGGTGAAGATTAAATAAGATGGAGTCATTGCATTTAAACTTACAGCTTGGTTCAACATCAGCTAATGAAACTTAGGTGCCCAGGATGTCATTTCATGTGCTGCTTATACATTTTCCAGGTGGTAGGCAGGTACCAATATCTTTCAAAACAGCATTGGTTAATTTCCATCCACAATGTCAATTTTGTTGGGGAATGTTTGTTGTGTGTGTGTGTTTGTGTGTGTGTGTGTGCGCGCGCATGCATGTGCGCTTGTGTTTTAAGAAAGGGAGAAGTGAGGGGTAGGGGCAAAGGGACAGAGAGAGAGGGTATCTTAAGCAGACTCCACGCCCAGTGTGGAACCCACTGTGGGGCTCAATCTCACAATCCTGAGATTATGACCTGAACTGAAATCAAGAGTTGGGTGCTTAACTGAGTCACCCAGATGCCCCAAGATATGTTTTTGATTGTAAGCTTTTCAAACTTATTTGCAATCATGTGCACAATGAATTCCAGAATTTTACTTTTGTTTGAACGTCCAAGTTCATTTGTAGGTTTTGCTATGAATAATTCACCACATATATTATTGATAGATTATATTAGTTGTTTTTATTTTTATTGTTTTATTCTTTTCTTTTTTATTGAACAATAATTAACATATACATAACTAACAATTTTTAAAAAATATAATATGCTTTCACTGGTTTTGTTTCTTGGTGCAATTTTCAACCCACTGAATGAACTCAAGTCTGACCAGGCAGGAGTGTAGCTATACTCTGTGGATAAATCTCAGGGATGAAATAAAACTTCAAGTTTGAACTGACATGAAAAATAAAGTAAGTATGATTCACTTTTTGCTTTAAAGGTTTGATAGACGTGAACACTGAAGAATCATTCAATTTTAAGTGAATTTCTATTTGTAGCAAAACATTATGGGAAACAGTTTAAAAAGTCACATAGTGTTAGGGCCCCTGGGTGGTTCAGTCAATTAAGTATCCACCTTTGGCTCTGGTCATGATCTCAGAGTCCTGGAGTTGAGCCCTGCATCAGGCTCCCCGCTCAGCTGGGAGTCTGCCGCTTCTTCTCCCCGCAACCATCCTCCTCCTCCCACCCACCTGCTCATGATCTCTTTTGCTCAAATAAATAAATTTAAAAAAAAATCTTTAAAAAAAAAGTCACATAGTGCTAAAAGTCATAAAAAGAACTAGTTTTCTGTCCCCATCAGATATACAATGACTCCATACAGGCAAAGACTCTCTATTCATAGTTGTTCCTTCTGATATTTACCTGAGTATAGATAATAACATTAGCTATTGCTATTTGTTGACTCAGCAATTTCAGACAGATCACTGGACTTTTTTTTTTGAGAGATGAAGATTTAGGTTCATTTGGTCCTTTCCTTGCCATTGTACTTTAAAATATTTTGATAAAACCCCCACATATTTTTTCTTGTTACAGTATTATTATTATTTACTTTGAGCAAAATAACATTCTGTGATTTTATTTTGTTCCCTTAATGGCTTTCTATTTTTTTTTTCCTTCCTGGAGATAATTGGCTTATTTTTACACTTACTTAATTCTCTTTGAATATTTAAGCCTTATGCATCATTAAGGAACTCTGAATTTGTTTTCTGTGCTGTCCAACCTCTTAGATCATTTACCGGTTGCATTTTTGTTCTGGAGAACTGCTCCTCGAAGCCTCTGCCATGCTGTTAATCGGGATTCTTCACTCTGCGGGTGTGACACACGGTTGATTTGGCTGTGCGGCCACTTAAGACTTCACTCTGACTCTTCCTCTTACTGGATTCTCAGTTTCTTGACTCCCATGCCTTCCCCGATCCTGATCTATTCCTGTATTTCGGTGAAACACATCTTCCAATAGCTTCCTGAGAAATGGTGCATGGGAAATAACTTTTGAAATTTTGCATATTGAGAAGTATTTTATTCTCCCCTCACAATTGATGGTTAATCCTGTGGTTCTATAATTCTAGGTTAAAAATATTTAACACCTTCAAGGTGTTAAATAGCACCTTGAAGGCAAAGTATTGCTTTACGATCTCCTAGCTGCCAGGGTTTGTGGTAAGTCCAATGCTCTACTTAACTCCTAATCATTGTTAGTTGCTGTTTTCTGAAAACTTTTCCTATCTTCTTTTTATTTGGGGGAGTGATAAGTCAGTATTACCGGTTCTATGCAGCTTAAACTGAGATCATACCGTCTAACTTTGTTTCTGTCAAACATACCTTGCCAAAGAGGGAACATCTAAGGCTGTTACATGGAATTAATTAGCTTTCCAAACTCTAGGTCTCTTCTGGGTAGTTAGAATTATCCATCTTTCTGAGTTTATTCAAACGAGTCCCCTCATCTGCTGTGTGCCATGAAATCCCAAGAAGGTGAGTTGTGACCCTAAGTGCCTAATAAGGTGGTCAGGGACCAGACAGCTACTTTTCTTTTGTAACGCAAGGTTGCATGTATCTACAACAGTCAAATTTTTGTGGCATTATCAAGACAGGCTGCACTCGTCCTGGTGAAGATTCAACATAGATGGCTAGCTATGTCTTCTGAGGGGAAATATTATAGACTTTATTTTACTGTATTTTATTTTTATCATATTTTTCAGTTGTTAAAATAATACATATTAAATGCAGAAAAAACAAGGAAAGAAATTTATTCATTGTGCCAGAGATTATAAATATTCACATTTAACACCTGTTACTGAGAACCGCATGTGTTGTTCCTCACTTTAACAATGTGTCAGGAGCATCTCTCCAGGGCACTAAATATTACTGCACATAATATATAACATGATTTTTGATGGCTGATCAGTATTCCAGTATATAAACTTGAATTATTTATATAACCTTTTTCTTAGAACTTCAGACTTCCATTTTTGTTTTTATTTTGTCTTTGCTATCTTAGCTATTGTGGAATCCAAAATGGCTCCAGTTTTATCAGCTTACAAATGAAAATGGAATTGCACTAACACTAATTTTCAAATTATGATGTGTCACAGCCCCTTCCTGCATGATTTAGTCCCATTAGTTATTTCCAGAAGGACCTGGGGAAGTCTTACTCATATACAGGGTAAGTCAGCATATGTCCTTCCTCCTGAGCATCTTCAAGGAATTACCAGCCACAGAAATTTAATGAGTCTGCTGCTAATGCTGGTAACTTCGGGGTGCTGCTTCTCAGCTAGCCCACACTGTACCTCTGTAGGTCCTTTGCAGTTTTTGTAGACTCTGCTAGGACAGTGTTCTGCCAAGGAAGGGGCAGAATGTGCCTGTTTCCATTTTGAGCTGAAGTTTGTTTTCTGGGTCCTCAGACAGCAATGCTTACATCCAGGGTCTCTCAGTGGCCATTTCTTGAAAACAGTCCCTCAGCTTCTGATTTGAGGGCAGTGGTTTTCTAGCCTGGTTGTACATCAGAACCGCCTACAGGACTTTTAGAAGATAGAGATGCCCAGGTCATACTTCAGATCTTGTTTCCCAGGTAGAACCACAAGACATGCGTTTCAAAGTTGAGCAAAGTAGTAGATCCCATTGGTTCTCCTGGTGAATCCTGTGTCCTGAAATTATGGCCTTCCGTCAGCTTCTGCACATGCTGTGGTTAACAGCTGATACTTGCAGTCTTTCCCAGGGATTATATTTGCCTTCTTGCCCAGAGATGCCAGGGAGGTGACACCACTTCCAGAGACATTTTACTGGAGAGCACATGAATCCCTGTCACAGGCTCTAATTCTAGGAAACCTGGTCTAAGACAGTGTGCATCTAGGCTACTCTTCCAGAGACCCCTGAGCAGCCCATGGAACTGGGCGAAGGAGAGACAGAATGCTATTTCAACCACTGGTTTGATTTTTCTCCTTCTCCTCCAGAGTGCACATTCCCCTGTCTGCACATACACATAGAGGGAAGTATTCCATTCCTTCATTAACAGAAAAACAAGTCTCACACATATTAACTCATCTACTACTTCCTGAGGCTACATTTATTGACCTGTCTTTGGGCATATTGTTTTTTATTTCCTACATATCAATAACTATAAGTGAAATTGCTGATCTGATCATAAGACTTTTGAATCATATTGCTGATGGTTTCTCTGAGAGTTAATTCTAATTTACTCTGTAACAACCATTCTCCCATTTCCCAATATCCTAGGATTGCCCAGCTTTCTACTCTAGTTTTTATGGGAAGGGGAGGAGTCAGACAAATATAAATGATGAGGACAGTCTATCGTTGGTAAAAGTGGAATTGAATATAGGTAGGAATCAACCTAGAGGCATGGGGGTGGGGAGAAGATTTGCTAAGTCTTGAGGACAAGGATGATAGCATGTAAAATGAAAAACTTCTTAGCTTGAGATAGAGGGATGTGGATGTTATCCAAGCCAAGATGAAAAATGTATGTTCTTTGAGAGAGATTGCTTAAATATTTTTTAGTCACCAAATTCCAACTGTACAAGGAGGAAAGGGCTGATGCAGTTGAGTTCAGTCTAAGGCCGTGAACTTAGTCATGCTACCATGGAATGCAGTGGTAGAATGAAGAGAAGAAATAGCCTTGCATGGAACACTCTTCCTTACTTAGAATATTTTTCCTGTATTTGTCTTTGGCATTGAATTGCAAGGACAGCTATAAATGTGTATTTGTGATTTTTGGGAGATCTGGGCATAGATGTAATACGTAACTTTATGTATAAATCTTTTTTCTCTAGATGGCTTCAAGTCTGACCATTATTAACATTCCATTTCCTACATTGGTTAACGAACAAAACAATTCCAAACACCTATTTTGCTAAATACAGGCATCTTTAAGGGAGATCAGGAGGTAAAGTGGGTTCTCTGATATTAGCAAGTCTCTATTCTGTAAGATCTCATTATCTGAGGATTTATATACCTAGGTTTTCGAGAAGAGATGAACCATAATCTGAAAAAAAAAAACTTGAAGAAAGTAATAGCAATTCATCTTTGCCTCAATTCTCATGAGAGCAGAAATCTAGGAAGAACTACTCATGAGTTACTATTCTTTTAGGTCCAGGCCTTGAAGGCACATGAATCAACTTACTAAAATTTATGCTGGAAGTAGGTTAACATAAAAAGATTTTGGTTATGTGCAGACTGTCTGCAGACTCTTCTTCCAAAACATCTTTTTCAAAGATTTACTATGGGCTGGCTAAGAATCACAGAGAGCTGGATGCAAAGCACCCAGGTAACACTTCCTGCTCAGAAGAGGTCACAGTCAGGGCATCGTGCCCTGGGACCCGGATTCAGCTGCACAGATATCCTCACAGAGGCGCTGAATCATCCTGGAAAGCCAGAGGGGAGCTTTGTGCCTGCAATTCCCCTAAGCAGCCTTTCAAACACCACCTTATTAAATTTCTACTGGGGCAATTTGCTCTGGGGATCTCCTGAATTACTTGAACGTATAAAAAGAAGCCGTCAGTCTGTGAGCTAACACGAGTTAACAGGTTTCCAGTGCATTCTGCTTCTGCTTTAGGTCAAGCTCACTTGGGGTTAAGATGACATGAGAGGCTCCTAGTTCCTCCTGCCTGCACCACAGACTCCTTTGCACTTACTTCCTCTAGTTCCTCCTGGCCCCCTTTGAAGATAAAAAAGTTATGTTAATATAAATAAGAAAAAAAGACTGATATATTACATTTCCATCCTTCCCCAGGGACACCTGGTTGGGCATATTTCTTCTGAAACTGTAGGGCTTGCGGCTGGGTTTCCTCCTTTGATTTGATCTCCACATCCCACTATTCTCACAGAATATTTCTGAGCCTCAGTCACTGAAGTCCCAGCTCTCGTCCCCGGATGTCCTTCTAACCCCGTGTGTGTCAGTGACTGTAACACACTTGCAGGAGGGAAGTGTGTCGGATTTACACATGGAATCTGCAAATTAGACTAAACCAGAAGAAAAATGATAAAAAGAAACAATAATTAATGAGAAGAAATGTGCCTAACCAGATGGGGAATAAAAATAAAACAATAAAAAGGGTAAGGACACAGCCCTTGAGCTGACATTCTCTTCGGGGTCAGGTAAGAGCCCGTAGGTAGAGATGATGGTAGACATCATAGCCCATGCCCACTACAGACCAGACTCCCTTACAGTGTGCCTTGTAAGGACACCTAGAAGAGAGTGCAGGTGAGGACACCTGGAACCTGTAAGTGGTCGGGACACCTGGAAGAGAGTGCAGGTGAGGACACCTGGAACCTGTAAGTGGTCGGGACACCTGGAAGAGAGTGCAGGTGAGGACACCTGGAACCTGCAAGTGGTCGGGACACCTGGAAGGGAGAGCAGGTGGAGAGGTGTAGGTCACTCTTATCTTTGAGAACAGAGGCAACTAAGGGAGGACTTGCAGGAGCTGCCCCAGAGCCATACTAGGTCCTGAGAACCTGTGCCTGAGAGCAAAACTGGGGGCCTGGAGGGGGACTGGCATCTCTCCCATCCTGCTCTGCCTGCTGAGGGGGATATGAAAACACATCTAAAACAGCTGTTGGGCACAGAAGACTGGGGAAGGGACCAGCTGAAAAGGATATAGTTACTGGAGGGCTTCAATGAGGTGAAAAGTAAGCAGGATAACCACTGTTCTGCCAGTAATCCTAATGAACAGCTCTTGGTTTCAAGGAGAAAAGGGTCAGAGGAAAGGAAACGAGGAGAGGCAAAGAAGTTAAGAGCAAAGAATAAATAGAATGGCACAAGCGAGGAGCATGGAAGACAGTTGTGGGGAGTTTTCTCATTAGAGGATGCAGATTAAGGATCTCTATTACCTCTATTACCTCTGCCAATCTACTTTTTTGGATCTGGGGAAGTGGTGGCAAAAAGTTCAATCCAATTAACAGGATAAAAGGGGATTTTCTATATGCCAGACACTGTATTTCATGTTGCAAGGACGAGAAAAGGAAAGAACAGCGCTGGCCTCTAGGGGTAGTGCAATATAGCAAGGGAGAGGCCACACTCAGAAGGAGCAATAATTCTCAATGCACTGAAGTAAGATCCATAATAAAGATGCAAGGGGACAGCAGCATGGGGACAGAGGAGAGCACAGTAACGAATGCTACCTTAGGAAAACCCTCACAGAGGAGCAGTGAAGATGAAGAACAACGAAGACACAGGGCAGACACAGAGGAAGAGAATGACCTTCCATTTGAGGAGCGAGCCCGAGCTCGAGCTGAAGGAGGCATGGAGCTAGGAAAGGGGGCTTGTTTTTGGAGAAAGGTGAATCTCAGGAAACTGGAGCTACGGGGTCAACTGTGAGCGAGCCACAAGGCTGCAGGGGAGGGTGAGACCAAGGCTACAAGGTCAGGCTAAGAGCGTTTGATCTGATAACATCCAGGATGGGAATGCATCGAGAGCTATGAGAAGAGAGATTGACAAAATCACAACAGTGCTAAAAGGATGTGAATCTAGAGGTCTACCCCACGGTGCATTAGAGAAAGCAGAGACCGGAGACAGGGAATGTGGCAGGGCAGTCTCCCAGGGGCTGCCTGCATTCATGCACATCCGGCAAGCACAGGCACCACCTGCACACTCGACTGTTTTTCCAAGGATGGGGAATAGTCATGGAAGAGAGATAGTGTCCCCCTTCCAGAGCGGAACCAGGCAGGCCTGCTGTCTTTACAGAAGATTCCATTTCCCTAAGATCAGGCTTTTCTCTCTTTGACTGTGACCCGCTGTCCACGCAGGAATCTCAGCGGCCCTGTGAACTTGGAAGGGGAACTGACAGAGATACCTTGTGTATGTCGTTTTCTCTGCTGAGAAATAAATGACTTTGTTTCTAACCCAACAGTCTGTGTCATCTTTGGTAATCCATGGAATCGTGGCAGGCAAACTCATCACCTGCGTGGAGTGTAAAACTCTCAAATTGTTCATAAGTTTTGATGGTGGGAATACTGTGAAGAAGCTTTTTCAGTAATCTTAGTAGTAAATGCTGGTTTTTTAGGGCAAAAATAGAATTTTATTTATTTTGCATATGACAATTTTTATAATGTCTAGAAAATACTGTTTCTTAACTACAAACTACAAGCTCACTGATGATGGTCAGTTCATCCCACAGTTTTTCCCCCTGAGTCTCACCCACCAGAGTCTCAAAGAGGAAGTACGGCTCCAGACAGGATGGGTGTCAGGGATTCCTATCACGCACAGAATACTTTTACACTTAAGAGTTTGTTCTTTCAGTTTGCCTACATGAAGCCAAAATAGCTATCCTAAAATGTCTTCCTTATTGTAGCTATCCTGGTATTCAGCCAGTAGCCTAGCATATACTAATTGATTGGTAAATATTTAGTGCCTGAAAGTGAAATAAAGTATTAAAATGTAAAAATAGAACTACTTGGAAAGTCTTGTCTTTAAATCACTTATCCCAATTCCAAAAGTAGAGCTGTGTTTAAACTTGTTTAATTTATTGTCTTTATACAATGTGACTGATAACTAGATTTTTAAAAAATATTTTATTTATTTTTTGAGAGAGAGAGAGAGCACAAGCAGGGGTGATGGGCAGAGAGAGGGAGACAAGCAGATTCCCTGTTGAGTGCAGAGCCCAAGGTGGGGCTCGATCCCAGGACCCTGAGATCATGACCCGAGCTGGCAGACGCTTAATTGACTGAGCCACTCAGGTGCCCTGAAACTAGATATTTCTCAGAGTGGCTTTGCCACTTACTATTTTTGTGACCCTAAACCTCAGGATTCTCACCATGAGGTGGGATTTGATTATTTTTAAGGTATTTTCCAACATTGGATTCCAAGAAGCCCAGTTCATGGAAGTGAGTAATAATGTTACTTCCAACTTCTTTTTCTCTTGAAAAACACAGCCAGAAAAGTTATTTTAATGAAAAGAAGGAAAGATGAGCGAGTCAAGTATGTGAGTATGTTAAACAAGCTTCTTAGTTTCTTTTCCTATTAATAGCTTTCTGGCCCCTTTCCTCAATTGGAAGCAAAGCCTAAAGGAAAAGGCAGCAATTCCTTAACTTTTGAGTAGGCTCATAGTATCTTTAGTATCTTTCAAAGATGACAAACAATGGGTTTTGCTAAAATTCTTTCACACAGGCAGAAAAATGGTGGTATTCTCACCGAAATATAGAAACACAGTTTGAGTGCTGAGACTTTAGTTGTCATCCTTATTACTGCAACTAGTAATTAGCTTTTATTGTTAGCAAGAAGTGTGAAAAATCAGATGGGAAAATTCCTCACTGTTGGAAGGAATAGCCTATTCATCTTGATTGCACAAAAACAAAGGCACCTCATGGTGTTGTTTCTCCTGCCAAGTGTAAAGATGGGCATATGGCTGTGTGAGCTCAGTGGGTTGGATCGCTGTGTTACAGAAGCCAAGATCACAAGTTGAAGTCCCATGTGGCCAGCCAACGCTTCTCTTCTGCCCTGCCAACCACTCTACAAACAGGAATTTAACTGGACGTCAGACCCTATTGATGGCACATCAGTTATCACTTTATCCACTATAGCAACAAGAAGGTCACCAAGTCCACTCGGTTCTTCTGCTTTGAGTTCATGATGGCATACCTACCAATGTGATTTATTTCAACAATTACTAATTGCTTTAAGGGGCTTATGGGAAAGTTTGGCCTGATACCTATTCTGGAGAAGTTTATTATCTTGAAAGGAAAAAGAAACTCATATTTTCCTAAAATAGTTTTATTCAAACTATTCATATGCATGTTCAGCATCAGTGACTTCATAATTTTTATAACCACTTTTTTGAGCCAACTAATGTTTACCTAGAGCAAATCATCTTCACTTCCAACTAAGCTGTTTGAGGCATCAGCCTAAAAGAATCTGTGTCTGATTCTGTTCCTGGAAATGTTATGCTGAGCATGAAGACCCACTTATGTAACACTGGGCCATTAGGACAGTCTTCTCCCTCTGCTTTTCATCCTATATGTGTACATTTTTTTTAAGCTTCACAATGCAGTCACTTACCATACTGCTTTTTAAAATTATCTTTGGAAAGCTGGTTTTCAATGGTATTCATTATTTGAAACTCTAAATTATACCCTCAGGAAAAATGATCAAATTTTCCTTGCTCCTTTTAAAAAAATATTCATCCTTTATATTTGTACCTGAACTGACCTGACTTTCTTAAGTTTTCTCCCACTCCTTTACTTCTTTATACACATTTGAATTCTCTATTTTTCTGGCTTACTTGAAAGAATATTCTGAGATCTAACTTGGGCTTGTATACTTATCCTTCACTGAGCAACTTTAATTTTTTCCTGAAAACCATGATACTAAGTGAAAGGTTGTTAACTTAAAAAACGAAAACAAAAACAAACCAAAAAACCTTCAATTGAATGAGAAAGATCACGATATATTCCATTTTAACATAAGCTATCCAAACAATTTTCACGGATAGAAACATTTAGCGATAACAGAATGAAAGCAATTTTATATAAGCAAAACCTAAGTTTGCAAATAAATGTAGATTGTATATAAAATGAAATGTACTAAAATTTATTGTATGGAGTAAGACATGATGGTGAGTTTTGGGGATAGAAGGGTATGAATCACCCTTTGTAGATTCTTCTGTACTCTTTTGCTCATCAAATTTTCAAACTTAATGAGGCTTGCACTCTAATTGCAGTTAAAAGCAAAGTTGTAGTGCAGAAAAGTGCCTTTTAGGGCAAAGTAAAGGCTAAACACAAGAGCACTTTGAGGTCTATGGAAAAAGTGCACATGTATATTTTCTATGAAAAGTCACAGTAGGGGCTTCTGGGTGGCTCAGTCATTAAGCATCTG
The DNA here is from genome assembly GCA_004023965.1 of Spilogale gracilis. NCBI lineage: Eukaryota > Metazoa > Chordata > Mammalia > Carnivora > Mephitidae > Spilogale > Spilogale gracilis. Next base: position 25,687 of record PITA01012134.1, on the reverse strand, counting down.
CCTTCCACTCAGGTCATGATCCCAGAGTCCCGGGATGGAGCCTTGCATTGGGCTCCCTGCTCAGCTGGAAGGCTGCTTCTCCCTCTCTCATTTCCCCTGCTTGTGTTCCCTCTCTAGCTGTGTTTCTGTCAAATAAATAAAATCTTTTAAAAAAAAAAAAAAGGAAGGAAGAAAAAAAAGTCACAGAAAATCTGAACTTTTCATTCCACTCACTTTACTTACATACCCAAAGGGAAGGGTTTTGAGTTTATCTAAACATGGCACACAATTCAGATTGGTTCTATATGACAGTCTCAGACTATAGATTTGAATCCTAAGTAAACATGTGCATTTTTGCCTGAAATTATCATTTTAAACTACTACTTCTTAAAGCATATTTATTTAGTATGTTTTTTGATGAAAAAAGTACTAAGAAAAGAGCCAAAAATCATCCGGAAAGTGGCAGAACTTTTCAAGAGTTGTGATGAAAACTGTCTAACTAATAAGTAATTATGTGGGGTGAATCTTTACTCCTGGTCTCAGAGGTCATCTTTGGACCCTGAGTTAGGTGAGGTGTTCCTTCCCTTTATTCTCCTCTATGCAGACCTTTTCTATCTCTTTTAAGATTGCTTTTAATGATCTCTTTGTGTATTTCCCCAGTTGTCTTGTAAGATCTTTGAGGGAAGCACCAATCCCTTTTTCTCACTAAAGCTTAATCCTACACCTGGCCCTTAGTTCTTGCACGCATCAATGAATGCGTAAAACGTCCACATTTGGTTTAACAATCGGCCTCCCATGAAGGCAGGTTCTGTGTTACCTACTTAACAGACTACTGGAAACAGTTGTCTGTTTTAAGTTACCCCAGATTAGTAGGGCATTTCGTGTCTTAGAGAACATTTCTCTCCATCAAAATTCTGACCACTTGGATGGAAAGTTAGTAATCAAAGATTTACCTTTTTTCTTTGAATTTGCTCAAGTTTCAATTGGAATAAAATACGGGGTTTCTCGTTTGGTGACCTGAGACTCTTTACTCTGGGTACCAGATGGTTCTGTCTTTTACTTGAAAATGAAAACATCTGACAGACTTTGTCAGGGTATGTAATGTCAGTAATGTTATTCATGGGGAAAGTCTTCCAAATGACAAGCTTGTCTCTGAGGGCGTTTCGCTGGGGCATGTGTTGTGTCTTCAGATGCCTCAAGTTCACACATTAAAGATGTTAGTTCAGTTGTAAATTGTTGCAGGTCTGTAGACTCGACATTTTCAAATCGTACTCTGGGAAAATGAACATTTTCACTCTTCTTCTGGTTTTTAGGGTTCTAAAATAATCTCTAAACTGCAAGGAGAAAAAATTTATCTTTTTGTTCTTATGAACTATTCCCCTTACATTGATTCTTCATGCACTGACAGTCGATCACATGTTCTTAAAGACTTCAGCATTCACTAAGAAATTGTGCCTGGGGGAACATCCAGACTGTCTTCTGCCAGGTCTTGCCCCACACCCAGTAACCAACAACCATTCAAAACATCACACCGTGCCGTGATAATGTGCTAATATCTAGCCCAGAGACATCACTGCTGACTGTGCCATATAATACTTCGAATAATGAAAATAAGTTTTAGTGAACTTGCCCCTCTCTTCACCTCATATGACAGCTGACAGCCATTAGAAAGACAAATGTCTGGATGTAGACATTGTGATCCTAGAAGGCTTTGTCTCTACAGATCTGATCACACAACCCTGGATTCATTAGCACTGTGCCCAGCCCTCAGGGAAGTGATGATCCGACAGATCATCATTCTGTGTCTAAGTCCTAGGAAGAGGAAGAAGAAGGGCTCAAGATAGATATAAAGATTTATTATGACACTAGGGTAATTAAGATAGTATAAAACCAGTGAAGGTGTCAAGAAACTGACCAATAAATATATGTGGAACTTTGATATCCAACAGGAGTAGCATGGCAAATCACTGAGGGAAGGAAAGGTATTTTAGTAAATGTAGCCGGAAAACTTGGTTATCCATGTGGAGAATTTGGATTCTTGTTTCAGATCATTCAAAGTCTAAACACAAAATACGTTAAAAATTAAGTATCAATAGTAAGACTTGAAAATTTGGGGGAGGGTGGAGGGATGGGTTAAATGGGTGACGGGGATTAAGGAGCGCGCTTGTGATGAGCACTGGGTATTATATGTAATTGATGAATCAGTAAATTCTACTCCTGAAACTAAAATAAATAAATAAATAAATGAATGAATGAATAAATAAATAAATAAATTGACTGTCTTTATAAAGTAGGTATAGGCAGGATACCTTCTTAAAGAAGACAAAAGACCATTCTAATCATAAAAGATAAAAGAGAAATAAACACGGGAAGGATATGGAGTAAAGGTCACTTGTGCACTGTTGGTAGGAATTAAAATGGTACACTTGCTGTGGAAAACTGTCCAACAGTTCCTCAAAAATGTAAAAATAGAGTGATCATATACACTTCTGGGTATATGCCTAAAGGAACTGAAAAATTTTTTTTTTTAAGATTTTATTTATTTATTTGACAGACAGATCAGAAGTAGGCAGAGAGGCAGGCAGAGAGAGAGGAGGAAGCAGGCTCCCCGCTGAGCAGAGAGCTGGATGCAAGCGTTGATCCCAGGACCCTGAGATCATGACCTCAGCCGAAGGCAGAGGCTTTAACCCACTGAGCCACCCAGGCGCCCTGAAAAGGTTTTGAAAAGATATCTGTACACCTATGTTCATAGCAATATTATTTATGATAGCTAAAACATGGAAACACCATTGATGGATGAATGGACAAGCAACATGTGGTATACACATATGGAATATTGCTCAATCTAAAAAAAAAGAAAAGGAAATTCTGACATTTGCTACAACATGGATGAATTTGGAGGAAGTTATGCTAGGTGAAATAAGCCAGTCATAAAAGGACAAATATTATAAGATCCACTTATACGAAGTACTTAGGATAGTCAAAATGAGCGACACAGAAGAATAGCGGTTGCCGGGGGGCTGAGGAGAGGGAGGAATGAAGCGGTTAGTGTTTGATGAGTACAGAGTTACAGTTTACAAGACGCAAAGAGTTCTGGAGGGAGATGATGATGATGTTAGCACATCATGCATGTATTTAATACCATGGAATTGTACACTCAAAAATAGTAGAGACGGTAAAATTTGTTATGTATATTTTACCATAATAATAAAAATTAGGAAAAAAAATATTTAGACCAAGAAGCCTGAAAGGCCAGCTATAGAATAGGGTCTTATTTTCAGTGTGAGAGATGAGAGCATCTCTAACTGGACACTATTACCTAAAGTCCTCTCTGTACATTTCCAATCTACTGTGGGGGAATGAACCAGGACTGTGACTTATGGCCGCCTGATTTTCTATTGCCTCTATCCTACTGCAAATCCCCAAGTCCTCAAATGGCTATAAGAATTGTTTATTCGGGAGTAATTAAACTGGGCAATAATTTAGACCTAAAGAGTAAACTTTCTAAGAAAACTAAGTGCTCAGGTCCCTGAATCTTCTTTGGAGAGTACTATTGCCCCCAAAGGCTCTGGGAGGTCATAGCTTCTAAATTTCCTGTCATCCATCATTGGGGTAGATATTGCTAATGAAAAACATGCTGGAATACCCACTTGGGTCTAGCACTTATCTTGGTCTTATTAACTGTGTTTCATGAAACCCACCCTCACTACGGATAAACATAAAGAAAGAAATATTATAATCAAACTACATCTTTAACATTCTAGTCAAAACAGTTGTATGATTTAGTATAGTTATTCAGATTTTAAGTTGTTGCCTTAATAAAACTGAGGTAAAGGGAAGAAAGAGGATATACTGCATTGTATCTAAACTTGTGTAGTATTGTCATCTGTCACCAGTAGAGAATAGACTCTTAATAGCTTTTTAGAATAAAACTTATGCCAAAGAAGTTTTGAAATTATAAGCTGCAACCCTAGCTTGACAAGGCTCTTTTCACATCCGAATTGCTTTTCCCTTAGAATTGGGTCCTTGAGGCAGAGAAGAGTCTGTCTCTGACTCTATGGCTTCTCCATCAATGAGATCTCTGTCAGCACTATATAAATAATTAATTATTGTTAATAACCACCATCACCATCTTCTCTTTCTCTCTTAGTCCTGAATATAGCCAGCACTTCTCTGATAAACTGCAAGGAACAGGTTTATTATTTAGTTGCTGTGATGAATAGGTAGTGGCAAGCATGCCCAGGGCCACGGAAGAATTCCAGTAATAGTAACTGGGTAGGATAGCTGCTGTGCCATGAATACAAGGCTACTTGCAATGTAAATATTTTTCAGTGACTCAAAAATTATAATTAGGGTATTTTGAGTTTTAGGCTCTAAAGAGTGATAGGAATTTCAGTTTTGAGTTTTAATCAATAAGGAAATATTTGGTGAGTTTTCCTACTTGTGAAGTGCCTGCCTAAACCAACACATTGAAAAGGAATGCCCCCCCCACCTCTATGCCTAACACAAAGCTCATGTCAAGGAAAAATTTCCTTCCTTCTGTGATTGTAACAGTATATTTATTTTCCTTGTATTTTTTCCCAAATCATTCTCAAGACATATAATCATTTGAAGAAAAGAGGATTTTATATATATATAAACATTCTGACAGTTTCTTTAGGTGGGATAGGATATAGACAATGGATTTTCTTTTATTAACCCTTATGGAAATCTTGGTGTTTACTGCTCTTTTCTCCAAACACACACACACACACACACACACTCCCAATATCTAATGAAATGAAAGACAACTGAAAATAGTGAAAACAAATAGAAAATTTACCAGCAATGACAAAACAGAGGAAGTCTTCGCTTCATGCCTTAAACATCAAGAGGCAATAGGGAGAACAGAACGCAAGAATTCAGAGGAGATTCCTAGACGTGGGGCTAGGAATCTCCTCTGAATCCTTGCGCTCTGAAGTAAACAGATTAATGTGAATTATTCTCATTCAGCGTGATTTCTACTCCATAGAAAAGATGACTACAATCTTTACATTTTATTATTTTACAGGATATTAAGTTACTTTGTCTTTACTAGCAAATGCTTTTCAGCATTTGTAATTGACTATATACATATATGTCCATGCTTCAAATTCTCTTTAAATTAGTTCTGATATCTTACTGCCTTCTTCACGAGTTAATGAATTAAATAAAATGCTCATTTGATATTGTGGGAGAGTCTTACTATTTTGAAAATTGTACTTAAACAATATAAAAACTGATCTAAGTGATATCTGCATTTTGGCAAGATGGAAATGATTCTTTTTGCTTTTTTTTGTTTTTGTTAATAAAAAAGGATATTTTAGGAAAGTTCATATGCTGCATGTAAAATTCACCTTAAAGAATTTATTTTTTGAGGACTTACATTTAAATTTGTTTGAATCACTAAATGATTAATAAACCCTTCGTAATATGAAATGTGGTATATTCTTTATGATTCTACCTAAATTAATACTTGAATAAAGGTATTCGCACGAAATAAAATTTACAACACCTTACTATTGTTTTACAATTTGTTTTACTATTGTTTACAATTTTAAAAACACTTCCAACTTAGTTGTTTTTATAATCTTAACACTATCAGAGGCAAATAGGATAACATATCATATTCTATATTTAAAAAGAAATACCAACAGGTTAAATGGCTTGTGTTTGCAAAATGAGATAGGGAAGAGTTTGTAATACTCTAACCAGAACTCTGGTCTTCTGTTTCATGATCATATTGTGGAGGTCTCTTTTTCCTATAATATATGCTGAAATTCTGGATGAAATATCACTCCCAACTTTTTTGGTTTTGCTCAATGAGTGCATGTTACTTGGCTCAGTTAGTGAGAAGATTCTTTTTCACTAAATAATGCAGGAGCTAGTGACACAGAGGAAAGAACAAGGAGAGTTTGTTTTATCTGCATAGCTTATGCAGAATTTGGCTGTTTTGTAATTTAAACAAATGTCAAAATAGCAACTTTGGTTTTATGTGTTTTTTTTCTTTTTTTTTGCAGTTGGAATCTTACTGGATTAAGTTCAATTTTTAATCTTTCTGAATTAAGGAGTGAAGTGGAGAGCTGGGCATTCCCAACATTTTTGTGAAAATAATGAAAAGAAGTTTTTCCCCCCCTCATTTCACAAAGCCTTCACATTTTGGGTGTGGGGGGGCAGATGAAGGTTATTAAAAATCAGATGGTTTCTACCTTTTGAGAATATGAGCAAACTTCAGAGAGTAGAACATTTATTATTTTATCAAATCAATAAATACATGTTTTCTGAATGTCTTCTGTGCCACCCATTGTGATAGGTGCTAGCATAGGGAATAGAATATGGAATAAGATTTGCTCCTTGAATGTAAGGAAATTTTAATAATGGAAACAGAAAAACAGCAAATAGGAAAAAGGAGACAGTAGCTTAAGAAATGTCACAACTGAGAGACACAGATCAAGTGAGGCACAGGATCAGGTCCTGATGGTCAAGAAAGATGATGGTCAAGAGGTAAGAAATTTGTAATAAATAACTTTTTTCATATTTTTAAACCTCAGTATCCTCGGATCCTCTGTTATAGATCTGCTGCTCACACCAAATAAATAAATAAATAAATAAATAAATAAATAAATAATGTATACAGTGCCAGGCAGGTAAAAGTGTAATAAATGATAAACTCTTATTATGACTAATAATAAAATGGGGTTTGAATGATGAACAACAGTATCTTCTAGAAAAGGAAAGAGAAGAAAAGATTTCATATGCAGAGGCCTAGAAAGAAGAGCAAACTTCCTGAAAATTCTTTATCATGTCTGGATCTAGAGAGGATGAAAGAGATGCCAGAGATGAGCTGGAAGATGAGGAAGAATTCAGATTGTATAGAATCTTGCCAACCACCTTAAGAATTTGGAATTTACCATAAAGTCCATGAGGATCCATTAACGATTTCAAGCAGAGGTGGGATGTGTCCTGGTTTCCAACTTAGAAAAAACCAATTTGACTACTGCTTGGAGTTGAAATGGGGCAAGTTTGAAGGATATGGTGGGACAACAACAGATACATATACGATAGGTTATCTTATCTTGAAGTGGCCTAGAGACATTCGAAATGGAAAGAAATGGACATATTTGAAAGTTATTTTGCAGATGAAATCCACTATTGGGGGAGCTAGGAGTAAAAGACAGGAGAGTGGGGAGGATTCAGAGTACTCAGTGTCTTCCTTAGGAAAATGGGTGGCTAGTGATATAGCTCACTGGCCTTGGGATGCAAGACTGGAAGAGGAAAAAGAAATAGAAAAGAGGAAGAGGTTTCAGGGGAATTTAATGAGTTCAGATTTGGACACGTTGGGTTCTAAGACAATTGGTGAAGGATCCTCATAGATGGCTGGATCTATGGTATGGACTGCAGTAGGGAGGGAATCTGCCAGAAATTTCTTTTTTTCTGAAAATTTGTCTATAACCTTTATTTTTAAACTTTTTTGTTATTTTATTATAGTAATCATTTATGGTCTTGGTAAATTAAAAAGATGAGTAAAAAAAATAAATGATACATATTCTTATAAACCAGAGAAAGCCATTTATATTTTTGTCTTTACTTCTAGGCATTTTGTATATATAATTTATACTTCACAGAAAACAAAATGTGTCAACTTAGCTTTTTGTGTTTGTTCCAGATTTACCATAAATTGTTAAGAATGTAACATATTTTAATGGAAGAAACATTATACCTGTAATGTGTCAGCTCTCAATGCAGACCATTGATTAGAGAAGTCTCATTTTTTAATTTATCAGAGGAAATAGCATATATTTTATATCAAATGTCCAGTTAGCTAATGGGCCTTTAATTAGAACTATGAGATACAAGATAAACTTTGTCTAAGCAGATGGAAACTCATCTATAGAACTCAAGGTAAACAAGTTAGCAGTCTTGGGGACAATCATTCAGAGAGTGGTCTTTGGATAATTTGGGCATAGGAAATATTTCCCATATATAGAAAAACTATGATTTCTAATTTTCCCTGACTAGAGATTGCATTTTGCCATTCCAGAGATTTAAAATTCTAGGTAAAATAAGGCATTCATTATGTAAAAGTATGTATATAAAATATATATGAAAATAAGTAGTTGAAACATGGCCACAAATTCTTTGTTACTCTTCCCATTGAAAAATTGAATCTAGGCTGACTATTACTTGACTAACAGAATACAGAAGAAAATGCATGAAAAGTAGTATTCCTGGGCTTCTGAGATTAGCAAAAATCTTGCAGATTTTGCCTTGATCTTTTGGAACATTCGCTCCAGTGGAAGATGAATTCCATGTAAAAAGTGGAACTCTAAGACTCCATATTGTGGGGAAGCTCAAGGTAGCTACACGAAGAGAAGCAGATGCCTAAACCAAACTAGGTATGGCCTAGGTACCAGAGAGTGAAGAAGCCTCCAGACTGGACTCCAGTCTCAGTGCTCTATGGCTGCCACTTTAAGAGGGACCGCAAGCTGAGCATATGAACCTATAGGATAATTGGTGATAAAGAATGAAGCAACTGGGGCGCCTGAGTGGCTCAGAGGGTTAAGCCTCTGCCTTTGGTTCAGGTCATGATCTCAGGGTCTTAGGGTCAAGTTCCACATCAGGCTCTCTGCTCAGTGGGGAGCCTGCTTCCCCCTCTTTCTCTGTCTGTCTCTCTGCCTATTTGTGATCTCTCTCTCTGTCAAATAAATAAATAAAATCTTAAAAAAAAAGAATGAAGCTACTAAGTTTTGGAGCAGTATCTTAGAACACAGTAGTAAGGAAGTAATTGAAACATCTGGGTTATGATTAAAAAGAACCAGCCTATAGTCAACTTATCAGTTTCATAGCAGGAACATAGAATATCCTTCAAATATATAGTTTTGGTGCAGTGAAAATTTCTGGAGAGAGGTCAGAAGACCCACATCAAGCTTTGGTTCTACAAGTCCAAGATGTGGGCACTTTGACAAGTCAGTTAATCTGTCTGGGTCTTGGTTTCATCATCTGTAAAATGAATGAATGGGACAAATGTTTTCTAAAGTATTGTGGTGACCTAAAATTCTGAGTTAATAAATTGGAATCAGTAATAGCTGTCCCTCATTACAACTATTTTCTAATTCCTTTAGGCTCTTAAGAGCCATCATGAACAAGAAGAAAGAATAAGAAAATTATAAGCCCAACTGAAAGTGATTTGACCATTTCATATATTCCTTCTCAGAAACTTTTGGCTATTTCAGGATAGCAGCCTTGTGGCGAGAAGATATTTTGCTGGATCATAATAAGAGGAAGATCGAATTCATGCACGGCAGGCAAATCTACGTTTCAGTATTTTTTCCAGACTGAAGCTGTGATGAGAGTCTTTGCTACAGAGGAATCAGGTACCAAGTGAGTTTTTGTCTAAGAAGTCCAAATGCTACATAGACAACTTTTTAAAGGGTAAAGCACAGGAGGCCTGCATGGCTCAGTTGGTTAAGTGTTTGCCTTCAGCTCAGGTCATGATCCCAGAGTCCCAGGATCAAGTCTCATGTTGGGTTCCCTGCTTCTCTCTCTGCCCCCATTTGTTCTCTCTCTCTCAAATATATATATTTTTAAAGAGTAAAGCACAAACCCCACAGTTGACTCAAGTCTTAATTTACTGGAAGGAACACGAAATTTCTTTCTATGACTAATGTCCCATCACCAAGATCCATCTAAACCAAAACCTTGGAGGAGTCTGGATTTGTTAAATAAATCTTTAATGAGGACTTCCTAAATGTATCTTATCACTGAATGCAGGTGGATGAAAGTGTAAGACACATGTTTTCCTTTCAAATATTCTTCAGAGGAGACATGTACAAAAAATATAAGTAATAGTAATGAAGGAAAGTGGTATGGGAGATGCTGATAATTGCTGGTTATGGAAATAACCATCCTCAGGGACTGAGACTCCGGTGTAATCTAGTATGGATCACTTCTAACTCCTATTCAAGCAGCAGGTTTGATGGTGGAGTCTAACATAGGTCTAGTGGCAGAAGACAGGTAAGCTGGAGGAAAGAGAAATGGCAATCTGGGAGACACATTCCTGAAGAAGTTTTACCTACTTAGAAGTAGGAGCAAGATTGCACATGCATACATGTGTAATGTGAATCCTGTTTCTCTATCAGAGATGCTGAATTGGTTACTGTTGCAGAATTTTGTCCCCAGTATTAGTCTCATTACTATTTCTCTGACAAGAATGGACTGGGAATAGGGCAATATTTCTACTCTGCCCATAAGATTGAAAATGCATTCACTCTTTTTTTTTTAAGATTTATTTATTTTATCTTTAGAGAGAGCACATGCATGAGTGAGTGGGGGCAGGGGGAGAGGGCAGAAGGAGAGAGAATCCTGAAGTAAACTCCCCCACTGAGTGGGGTGGAAGGAGGGGGTCTTGACCCACATGGGGCTCAATCCCAGAACGCTGAGACCAGGACCTGAGCTGAAATCTAGAGTCCAATGCTTAACCAAATCAACCACCCAGGTGCTCCATCAAAATGCACTCACTCTTTGTATCATTCATACAGCAAATGAGACCAGACTGGATTCATATATAGTGGAACAGGGTTTTCTGTTTTCTCAGCCTGGATCTAATTTAGAGGCAGCTCTCCCTGAAGGTATCTGAAAACCTAGGATATTAGAAAGCCTCTAGGAAACTCAATTTGCGTGAGAATCAAGGTAAAGTTGATGACTAAATCAGGGTGTTCCCACTACCTTTTTATTTGGAGATGACTCACTCTTTAACTGAAATGCATGTGCTGTCCAAAGATGAACTCGAAATGGATGAAAGACCTCAACGTGAGGCAGGAATCCATCAAAATCCTAGAGGAGAACATAGACAGTAACCTCTTTGACATCGGCCACAGCAATTTCTTTCAAGACACGTCTCCAAAGGCAAAGGAAACAAAAGTGAAAATGAACTTTTGGGACTTAATCAAAATAAAAAGCTTCTGTACAGCAAAGGAAACAGTCAACAAACAAAGAGGCAACCCACGGAAAGGGAGAAGATATTTGCAAATGACACTACAGACAAAGGGCTAATATCTAAGATTTATAAAGAACTACCAAAATTCACCAAAAAGAAGATGATCACATCAAAAAATGAGCAGGAGACATGAAGAAACATGTTGGGATCTCCTGGCACCCGCTAGTTTGCGGCCATTAGTGGGAGTTGGCTCGGGTGGCCTCTTGGGCCTCTCCGAATATTTCTGCGAACGTGACCTAGCTGAATCTTAGTGCGCGGGCTCTTATCCCGCCCATGGACTGCCGAACTTAGCTGTACCCAGCAGTCCGGCCTGAAATCTGCCTAAGGCCTTAGTGATAGCCACGTAATGAGTCCCTATTGGCCCTTGCTACTTCCTTCTTTTACTCCCTCCTTTCCTCTCTATACAACTGTGTCTCTGCTACAATAAATCTGAGATTGCTGCGCCTTCACCGCTGACTCAACTCCCGGCTCGGTGTGGTTTCTTTCCCGGTATCAGGATGGTGGCCATCAACACTTATCATCTCACTCAGCCCCTGGAGGATAACAGGCTGGTCCAGTTATCCTTCCCCCGCACCAGAGTTGTGGAAAGCAACAGAGGCACTTCTCCATAGAAGACACAAACGGCTAACAGACACATGAAAAAATGTTCATCGTCTCTAGCTATCAGGGAAATTCAAATCAAAACCACACTGAGATACCACTTTACACCAGTCAGAATGGCCAAAATTAATAAATCAGGAAACAACAAGTGTTGGAGAGGCTGCGGAGAAAGGGGAACCCTCTTACACTGTTGGTGGGAAGGCACATTGGTGCAGCCGCTTTGGAAAACAGTGTGGAGATTCCTTAAAAAATTAAAAATTGAGCTACCTTATGACCCTGCAATTGCACTACTGGACATTTACCCCAAAGATACAGATGTAGTGAAAAGAAGGGTCATATGTACCCCAATGTTCATTGATCAATGGCCACAATCGCCAAACTGTGGGAAGAGCCAAGGTGCCCATCAACAGATGAATGGATAAATTAGATGTGGTCCATATATACAATGGAATACTACGACTCCATCAGAAAGGATGACTATCCAACTTTTGTAGCAACATGGACCGGATTGGAAGAGATTATGATGAGTGAAATAAGCCAAGTAGAGAAAGTCAAGTATCACATGGTTTCACTTACTTATGGAGCATAAGGAGTAATATAGAGGACAGTAGGAGAAGGAAAGTAAATGGGAAGTAGGGTAAATCGGGGAGGGAGATGAAACATAAGAGACTTTGGGCTCCAAAACAAACTAAGGGTCTTGGAGGGAAGGGGGTGGGAGGAAGGGTGAGCCTGGTGGTGGGTATTGAGGGCACGTACTGCATAGAGCACTGGGTGTCGGGCATAAACAATGAATCTTGGAAGACTGAAAATAAAATAAATAAATAAATAAATAAATAAATAAATAAGGAAGAAAACAAACAAACAAAAAAGAAATGCATGTGCTGTCTACCTGTGAGGTCTTGCTAAATGATGGCATGTTGAATGGGTGCACAGCTAGACTGTCTCATATTTCAACCCTGCCTACTTTGTACCTGAGCTCCAGCCATACATACTATGTAGTTACACCCTTTCTGTATACTACACAGACTTATATACTAATTACTTATACTCTTTGCCTGTAGATAATTAATTCTTTACTTATACTTCTACTTATACTTCTTCCCTATAACTTTCCAGTTTTCCCACCTCATTCACCTCCCCCTAATGTTTCTACCACTCATGCTTCAAGAAACAGATCAAGTGTCATCTCCCTAAGCACACTTTTACAACTTCACTAGCCTGGATGAGACTCCATAGCATTCTTCAAACCTCTTTCATGTCCTTTGCCAAATTGTTTTGTGGTGGTTTCTATACCCACACTTAACTGAACTCCTTGAGAGCAAGCATGCATGTGTACTCTCAATATCTAATTCAGTTTTCTGGATAAAACAAGGAATGAGCGCTAGACCTAAAGAAAAGTAGAAGCGATCCTCAGAGTAGGCAATGTTAGAAGTAATTCAACATGTTTATATTAGGTTCTTTATGACTGTTATACTAAATTGTCACAAACTTAGTGACTTAAAAATAATACCAGTTTGTCTAGGTGCCTGGCTGGCTCAGTCAGTAGAGCATATGACATTTGATCTCAGGATCATGAGATCAAGCCCCACGTTGGGCATGTAACCTACTTAAAAAAGAAAAAAAGGGGGTGCCTGTGTGGCTCAGTTGGTTGAGCGACTGCCTTCAGCTCAGGTCATGATCCCAGAGACCCGGGATCAAGTCCCACGTCAGGCTCCCTGCTTGGCGGGAAGCCTGCTTCTCCCTCTCTCACTCCCCCTGCTTGTGTTCCCTCTCTTGCTGTGTTTCTCTCTGTCAAATAAATAAATAAAAATCTTAAAAAAAAAATAAAGAAAAAGAAGAAAGAAAAGAAAAAGTAAAAACAATGTAAGTTTGGGCACCTGGGTGGCTCAGTGGTTTAAAGTCTCTGCTTTCAGCTCAAGTCATGATCTCAGGGTCCTGGGATCGAGGCCCACATCAGGCTCTCTGCTCAGCAGGGAGCCTGCTTCCTCCTTTCTCTCTGCCTACCTCTCTGCCTACTTGTGATCACTCTCTCTGTCAAATAAATAAATAAAATCTTTAAAAAAACAACAATAATGTAAGTTTGTTACCTTACAGTTCTAGAGGTTAGAAGTCCTAAAATCAAGTGTTGGCAGTGCTACATTTCTTATAGGACTTCAAGGAAAGAATCTATTTCCTTGCCCCTCCCACATTCTGGAGGCTGCCTATATTCCTTGGCTTGTGGCCCCTTCTTCCATCTCCAAAGCCAGCTGTGTGGCATCTTTAAATTTCTCTGATTCTGTCCTCCTTCTACCACTTATAAGGAACTTTGTGATTGTATTGGGGCTGTCTAGATAATCCAATCTAATCTTCCTGTTTCAAGATCCTTAATCACATCTTCAAACTCCCTTTGCCATGTTAGGTAACTATCCACAGGTTTGGGGGATTACAACATGGGCCTCTTTGAAGGGAGAGCATTAGTCTCTCTATGACAATATTGATTTCAGATGTCCATTAGCAAATGTGGTCTAGTAAAAGGTGTCCTGTTTAAGGCCGGAAGGAGGAGGCTCATTACCTGACAAAATAAAGCTGCCTCTTCACCACCACCTTTAGAAGTTTGCCTTCTAAATAAGGGATACTTATAAATACAGGATAGAGTTCTTTACAGATATATTGGAAGAATTCATGACACAGTGATCTTTGCTTTCATATTGAGGAAGTGTTCTTCCAATACGCTATGATATTCTAGCCAAATAATAACAATAACAGCAATACAACTTGTTACTTCCTGACAGCAGGAACCATTGCTGTACAAAACACCCTTACCTATCCTAGAAGAGTGGTTCTCAACAGCACATGTGTATCATCTGCAAAGCTTTCTAAATGTACTAATGCCTTGAATTTTACCCCCCATTCCCAACAAAGATTCTGATTTAATTGATCTGGGGTGAGTCCTGACATTACAATTTAAAAACCCATTTATATAAAAAAAATAAAAAATAAAATAAAAATAAAAATAAAAATAAAAAATAAAAATCTATTTAGGTGATTTTAATATTCCAGAGGATTCCACAGGCATGCACATATCATAGGTAATACATTACGAGTTATTGAGCTGGTAGTTATTCTGGTGTTAAATTGAAAGGACTAAAAATGGTGCACATTCTGCAAGTTCAGCATGACTAAACCATATTAAATTCCTCTAGACAATTTTCTCATATTTCAAAAAGTAGCCATCGTTGGAAATTTGAGATGATATGCATTTGCCTATAAGTTCATGAATCTCACTTTACTTGTGATACAGACACAAGAGATAGATTTCAGGAGGAATACCTTAAATGTACTTAGGGTATGGTGGGGACTGAAGACATATAAAGCAAGAAGAAACTGAGCAGCCATCTTAGTTTGTTCTGAAAGTGGATAAAAGAGAAGGAAAACCTCATCAATTGCTTCAGAATGGTTTTATTCAGAAAGCACTGGAAGGCAGTTAAGTACTGGTGGGCTGAGCAAACCACAGTGATTATAAATAAGAAAGGCTCAGACTATTTCTATTTTGGAAAATGACAAGGTTTCCCAATGCATCACTGCTTTGGTAATGTTGATGTCATTATATTGTTCTTTAAAACTGCACTGCAAGATTCATTACCTGTCAGAGTGGAAGCCACTTTATTTCTTAAATGACAATCATTAGCAGTTTTATTATGCAAGGAGACACTATCTTCTAAACTAGTTGCTATGAAGTTAATATCTAAGTTGTAAGATAAGCTCTATCCTTATCCTATGCACCCAAATCACTAGATCCTAGATATAACACCCACAGATTTGGTTATATATCAATTGACTTAACTTTTTTTTTACTTTTGGTGATGATGTTTTAAAGTCTTAATCCCTGGTTGGAAGGCTGGATATCACAAAGGAAATTCAAGACATCTTCTAGCTTGTAGTACTGACATTCCTGCTGAATGTGACTACTTTAAGAGCCTGGATTTCTTTTTTGTCTATGTGTTCACACTCCAGGTAGTAACTCCTGGTACACTTAAAAAAAAAAAAAAAAGAACTCTTAAAAAAATGGCAGAGAACTCCCCAGAAACTCATGCTACCTTGATGTTGTCATCTTTTGCAGGTCATTTTGAATATACTCAACATCTCCTTCTGAACTTTTCATTTAAGCTCCTGCTATACTGCCAAGAACAGAAGAGTCACAGCAGTAACTGGAGGTAACAGAACCTTAACAAGTATAGGATTCATAGGAAATAGAATATTCTGTGTGTTAGAAGAACATCTTTCTGAAGTTCAGCACCTTAAAACTTTTTTTTTTAATTAGGTTTTTGTATATTTGGGTAAGTGACTTGGTTAAAGGGTTACAAAAGCATCTTTGCTAACCTTGATTTTGACATTTAATATGAACAAATACTTCTGTGGGTTTTCCTATAAATGAATGAACACATAACAGATAAGTGCTCTTTTCCATATTTAGCTCTGCACTGACATTCAAGAGATTTTTCTTTTCTTTTAAAAATCTGATATATTTTAAAAGATGCTCCAATTTTTACTCTCTTTATATTCAAAAATATTGCTAAGCATCTTTCCTCCCATTGCTCCTGAGTCAGGAAAGCAGAAGTGGACCATAATTAGTACCCTAAATATAACTGACAAATAGAACATGTGTCAGACATAAATGGTCCACCTGACACCTAAGCTCTTTCATGTATATTCTCCCTTTATTTCCAGTTCATCAGACTTTGGCCTATATTAAAGTGGAAGAAATGTTTTTATTTTCCTGCAATATGACCACAATAAAGGGCCGAAGAGCAAAACAGAATTCATCTTGAAGCTGCTTTTATTTCCGTGCATCATTGTGAGCTATAGGAAAGGGGAAAGAGCATGTCAGGGGGCGAGGGACACTTTCCATTTCTCTAACACAACCCAACTGTGAGACAATAATGTTTGCCACTCCAGTCTCAGTGGTTTTAGGGGGAGAAGGGAAAAGTGCTCTAATGGTATCCTCGGGGCTCAAAAGTAAAGCTTGTCAAAAAGACAATACCCTGTCTTCCAAATGAGGAATGGGGCTTTTTATTCTGTTTGTGAAGGTTATTTATGACTCTTTATGAATACATGGTGTTTCTTATGGGTGCCCTTTTGCCGGAGAAGGTTTAAAGCTTTGCCACCAATAGCAAACACAGCTAGAGGCAAGAGTCCACTCCGTGAGCAAAGGCAGGCAGACAGAAACATGGGACTTCCCTAAATGGAGGGAAAAATGAAACGAGGGCAATTTCTGGAGCCTGCCCCACCCATAACATCACTGCATTATTTTTATGGTTTTCAATCTTTGCAGTTTCTTATGGTTTTAAATTTTCTACCTGAATTTGTGTTGCCTGAGATCCTTGTCACATATTCTGGTGTTGGAAAATTAATTATTGAAGGCATTCTTTTTAAACTTGGGGGCTCTCCTGCTGTGCTTACTGAGATGCATCAACCATGATCATAAATATGAATTCTGATGCTTGTGTGTTTATAGAACCTCATTATTTTAGAATTGCAACAGCTCTTGGAGATAGTCGTGTTCTACTTCATCATTTTACAACTGAAAAATAAAAAAAAAGAAATGGAGGTCCTCTAGTGAGGGTTTTTTAGTCATGCTTATAAATTCTGAGTGTGTTTTGGGAAGCATAAACTCAGCCGGGTAATGGTCATAAGTGACTCCCAGGGGCTTTTTGGGCAGGATCTGTCTTCTCAATGGGCAGAAATGCACATGTACAGTAAAGAGGCCTTTAGCCCGAAGTACAAGGTCTAGAACATGCATTTGTTGATTGAATTAATAAAACAAAAATGTTATCCCTTGGTGGACTGCCTGAGATGGCTACCAAAGGAAAGATTCTATTGTGAGTTAAGACATTTCCAAGTACTCCTCTGTAAGAAGTAACATAAAATTAACTGATAATGTGGGGGAGAATTCTTCTGGTCCTATAGCTATCTGAATCCACACTGCTTAGGGCAGTGCTCCCCTGAAACTGCCTAATGTCTGGTGCTAACGCACAACATATTTTTTTTTCACTCCAAGGCTAAATGAAAATGTAACAAAAATAGGAAAAAAAAGTGAAAAAAATTTTAAATATCTTAAATTCTGTTTAAAATATAATCCCCTTTTCTGAGATGAACTTTTCCATCTTTCTGATATTAAAACATCTATTATTTTATGAAATAATTATGCTAATATGTGGTAAGCTTTTTCTCCTATCATCTTTATTTCAGTGACCTCTAATATAAGTGGAAACAACATTAATAACAAATTTATAGGGTTATGAAGAAGACTGAATAATATTATGTATGTATTAGTGCCTGGCACTTAATAAATGGTAACTTTCTCTTTATATAAGCTTATATGTATAAATTACTATATGTGTGTCATACATATAAAAGTCAAATATACATACTATATACTATATATACTACTACGTACTTTATATACTACTACATACTATATATATTACTACATGCATACTATTTATACTACATACTTTATATATGAATGTGTGTATGTGTCTATATCCAAACATACAGATGTATCCATGTGCATATATAATGTATACACATATGACATATTAAATGATAATAAATAAAATGAAATAGTAAGTTGTATAAGCTTAAACAAGGGAGAGATATTGGCACACAAGTACTATATATAGGTGTTTCAGAAAAGTTTCATGGACCAGTTGGGGTTCTTGCTCAGTCTTGAAGGGAGGAATTCAGGAGAAAGGAATGAAGCAGATATTCAGAAACAGCTGGGTATTACAGAATGACCATGGGATCTGAAGCTATAGGTCTTACTCTTAATAAAATAAATGGTTGGCCTTTATTTTAATTGTAAAAAGTTGGTACAATGTGAATAATAAAGAACCTTTTCAAAACGAAGTTCTTCTCAATTATATTAGTGAAGAGTTTAAAATGATAAATTGCTTTTATGCCATGGAGACTTTTTTCTGTCCCAAACACTAAAGTCCACAGACATTAAAATGAATCCAAAAGGTACGCTTTATGCCTGTTTTATTAAAAGAACAAATGTCAAATCCGCTGAAGACTTGTGGTTGTACTATACAAATGCATCTGTTCTGCATTTCATTAATGGCATCCAAGGCCCTTTTGCAGGATTTTCAGATTTTGGCCTTCAGCTTTTGCAATACTAAAAAGCATTTGCAAATGAGCCTTTATTTTTAGAATGTTTTAGGCTAAAGTGGTAGGATGTATTTAAGGTATTTCTTTGGAGAATGATTAGAGTTTTGTGTGGATATTGCTAATTCAAGTCCTTTTCTAGACTCATGATAATCCTAAACTTGATTTTGATCCCACTGTGTGGTGGGATCTTCCTGAATGTTTCCTTACTAATTTCATTTCCATGGACTGTAAGGGCCCACCTCTTCCATGATATTTTTATTTTTTTATCTTTTTTAAAAAAGGTTTTATTTATTTATTTGACACAGAGAGAAAGAGAGCGAATGACAGTGAGAGAGGGAATACAAGCAAGGGGAGTGGGAGAGGGATAAGGAATGTTCCAGCTGAGCAGGGAGCCCGATGTGGGGCTAGATCCCAGGACCCTGGGATCATGACCTGAGCTGAAGGCAGACACTTAATGACTGAGCCACCCAGGTGCCCCTATTTTTATTTTTATTTTAAAAATATATGTATTTATTTGAGAGAAAGAGAAAGAGAGTGAGCGTGTGTGCACATGTGGTGGGAGGGAGGAGCAGAAGCAGGGGTAGAGGAAGGGGAAAACAATTTTAAGCAGACATTGCACTGAGCTGGATCCCAACATAATGCTCCATCTCATGACCCTGAGACCATGACCTGAGCTGAAGCCAAGAGCTGAGATGTTTAACCGACTGAGCCACCTGGGTGCACCCATAATATTTTTAAAGAGACAAAAATTAGGAAATGCATTCCTACCCAAATCTGGACACTCACATGTCTGATTTTAACATCTATCACTTTTAGAATATATTCCTTTGCATAGGACTATCTACTAGTAGTAGCTTGAGTACAGGAACCAAACATAGAGTCGGTTTACAGAATCTGATGTTTCAATTGTTCCATTTTAAAATGAACAGCAGCTCTCTCACCTCTTACTTTTATGGAGTTAGCTATAGCTTCTCACCCATCCATTCAAACTTCCCAAATATGAAGCTCCAGATATAATATTACTTATATCCTTGATTGTATTTCTTATTACTCTTTTCTGGGGCTCTCTACTCATTATTCTATCATCATTCCAATGTTTATTTGATTAAAATTATATTTGTATATTCTCCTTTCCAAAACAAAACCAAAAATACCAACCAACCAACTAACCAACCAATGAACCAAAAAACAAAGAAACCATCCTAACTCTCCAACTTAATTATTCACTTTGTGAATAAGGAACATCTTTTTCACAGGCTAGCACACTCAAATTCCTCTTTTTTGTTTCCCTCTCTTGTATAATCTTTTGAAGGGTCTTTCAGATTTAGCCTATTCTTTCAACAGCATTAAGCTTCCCCTATCTCTAATCCATTAGATAGTGAGGTGGATCTTGTGAAGGCACACTCTTCATCTTGCTTTACTTAAGAGTTTAGTAACTTTGTTACTTAATCCATAGACTCACATTACTCTGTCTGATTTTCAAGGCTGTCTGTTCCTTTTTTCCATCCTATCTATCAACTCAGCTTCACTCTCAGAGCCAGGCCACCATGCTCAAACACATCAATGTACCCCTGTCTCAGTGGAACCCTCCTGTTTCTTCCCTTGTACGTGCCACACTCAGCTTTCTCTCCATGCATTGAGTCACACTGTGGACAATCTACAGATATCCTCCTTTCTTCTTCTGCTATATGACTCAATCTTGGGCCAGTTCAGAATTTGGGTGAGTTAGAGGTCTTCAATGCAGCTTGCGTGACTACTCAAGTTCATCTTTATTTCTTCCTTCTTTGAAATGGGTAAAGACAGAAACTTACAAACTATTACTTAATTGTTCATTGATTGTTTCATGTACTTTCACATTTCATGAATAGTTTTGGGACCTACTCCCTAACAGGGAATAGTAAGCACTTATTTTTGCACATAGTAAGTACTGATTTTTCTGGACACTTGCTTGATTATGGCTCTCCATCAGGACTTAAATATAATATTCAGGCTCTTGGTAACCACCGTCTTGCTTACTCTAAAATAATTGGTAAAAATGGTTCTTAAAAAAAGATGAAAACTAAGTCCATCCTTTAAGAAGCTGAAGTCCCTTTCAGCCTGGGTCTAAAAATCATCACATTCTTCAAAAAGTCATACATGAGAAATTCTGAAGAGAGTGCTTCATAAATTCACATTTATGCTTTCATCTTTACCTAAATACATCAGTACTGAAGATATAATACCAAAAACAGAAAAAGGCCCTGAAGACAGCAGCTGCAGACACTGAACAAAGAACAGTCTAAAAATAATGCAAGAATGGGGCTGTGGCACTACATGCCGATCACATTTTCAGTTACAGGAGAGTAATTCATGCCACAAATACTTACTGAACACTTATACAAGAGAACTCACTGTCCAGTTATTATTCCTTGCAAAAAATAAAAGATCAAGATGGAACGCAACAGAGGTATGTGTGCGTGTGTGTGTGTGTGTATACATATATACAAAATTAATCAATTTATACAAAAGCTTCTATTTCTTAGGGACCTACCATGTGCCATGCACTATGCTAGATGCTTCACATATATCATCTCATTTAGTAATCACAGAAATGCTAAGAGGTAGATGTTTTTTTATTTAAGAAACTTAGCAAATTTAATTTTCTTACCCAAATCCAATTCAAGTCCAGTTCTGACTTCAGATGCCATCATATATGACTTCCTGACGTAGCAATGGAGAAGTTGCTAATTCTGGGAAACAAGGAAAGCTTCTCAGGGAAGAGAAGACTTACCATGTTTAGCAGGGACAGCAGCACATTGGCCAATGGAGGCCAGCACAGAGGAAGTATGGGAACAGTTCTAGGCAGGGGCATCAGCATAAGAGATACAGCAAAAAGGCATGAATTAACAGAGTTTATCAGTGTAACCAGGCTGTCAGTACTGCTGAGGTTAGGGGATAGATGACAGAAGCAAGGGTGTGAGTTGGGGAAAACCACACCATGAAACAACATTGTCCCAAGTTTGGATTCAATCACAGAGATTACGGTGACTCACTGCAAGTGCTAAGCGCAGAAACATAGTCAGACTTAGATTTTGGGAAGGTCACCAGTTGGCAGTCTGGAGGATGGTTATTAGACCAATTAGAAGGACATGGAAATATTTGTAATGAGAGAAATCTGGATCCTGAACTAACTACATAAGGGCATATGGAGAAGATGCAACAAACTTGAGAAATATACTTTGAGGTGGAATTTATAGTGCTTAGTATTCAATTTAATATGGTAAGAAACAGAAAAAATAGAGCCAAAGGTGACATAAGATGGTATTATCCTTAGTTCACTGAAGTGTTCTCTGGGAAGAGAGGAGTGTGAGCCTCAGGCTGGGATCCTCCATTTATAATTTCATCCCCAGGCCCCATAGTTATTAAGGGTGAGACTTCTCTCAGGTTATTGGTTTTGGGTAATTGGGTGGATCATTAAGTAACATTGTGAACAGAGGAGGAGTTGGTTTGAGGGAAAAGAACCAAACAAGTTAGCTTGAGATATTTGTGAATTATCCAGTGAGTGAGGACCCATAGGCAATTGGAAAATATTGTATTGCTATTTTTGTCTATTTTTGTACATGTAAAAAGAACCTGACTCCATTTTTGAAATTTACTAATAGCTTTCAAACCCCAACGCTCCCCATTCCCTTCTGCCCCATATCTAGGGAGGCTGATAAGAAAGCCTAATGTTCCCTCTTTTGGTACCAGCAGACCTCAACCTCCCAAACTCTAGCCTAGACAAGGAAATCCTCACTCCGGTCTTCTGTCCACAATGATAAAACTCCAAGCTAGTTCCCCTTCTCCGCCTACTCTCAAGCTAATTTAGGATTGCTTTGTACATTGCATTATCTCCCAACACAGCTTCATTATGGGAGTAATAAACTTTTTCATGCCTTCATGATGTGTATATGATGTCATCAAACCACATTTTGGAAGGAACGCTCATGCTGGCTCTGCATGGTAACAACAACAGTGTGATTTCTTCAAACATATTTTACCAGTTCTTTGATGAAGACTTCCATTCAAAGACTGTGTTAGTACTCAGTGCATGGTTCTCTCTTCAGCATATTTTCTGTTGGCAGGGAGGGCCATTTTAGAAAGACCAGAACCATAAATTATGTAAAGGGCCTTTCGTATTCTGCATAATTGTTCTCTGGAATGTTGTGCCCTATTAAGATTTGAAGACTGAAGTTAGGAACTTGAAAACCAATTTCAAGATGAAATGATGGTAAAACTAGGTGGTATCACCACCATTAGTTTCCTAGCTCCACAAAAGTCAACTGGGATCTTGATATTTGACAGTTGATAGTGTTGCACATCTCTTCCTGAAATAATTGGTTGAGGAGTCATCTCAATTCCTTTCCTGAACTTAATATTCTATCAAGCATTCTTTCACAAGTATCCTTGCTCCCATTTTTTGTTTTCTTTTTTTCCCTTTTCTGGGGATAGTGGTTTATGTTAAATATGGTTTTTAATCACTTGGTGTGAGCTTTGTTAATGAAGAACTATTGGCATTTGGTTTCAGCGTATAACAGCTAGACTGCATAAGATACGGGAGGTGGGGATGGGGAGATGTTGGCCAAGGGTCACAGTTTCAGCTATATAAGATGAATAAGTTCTAGAGAGCTCATATACAACTTGGTAACTAGAGTTACCAGTATTCTATTAAATATTTGAAATTTGCTAAGAGGACAGATCTGCAGTGTTTTCACCACAAAAGTTAAAAAAAAAAAAAAGCAAATGAGTTGATGGATATGTTAATTAATTAGTGAGAGTGTGGTGATTATTTCACTATATATATAATATATATATAAATACCAAGCTGTGCATCTTTAATATATACAATACCTATTTGTCAATTTTACCTCAATAAAGCATCCAGGGGTGTGTTGGGGGGGACTCACATAGAAGCTTCTACTTTTTTCCATGTAAATGTTCTATTCAGTGTACTAAGATGGTTTTTATTTTTAGCCCTGCAATTTTTAGTCCCATTCACTTCCTTTTCTTCTATTGTTTCTTTCCTTTCTTCTGTTGTTTCTTTTCCACAATATTTGTATTATTCTTTTAAATTTGTTTCCTTAGTTTTAAGTTTTATTCTCATTGTCTTGTCTATAATTCCTTTAAATTGCAAAAAAATATTTAGATAAACTTATTAGAGCAGCTTTATTAAGGTATAACTGATATAATAAAATGCACATTATATAACATGTGAATCTGTTAAGATTTGGTGTATATACACATTCATGAAGTCATCACCACAATTATGATAATGAATTATCCATTATTCCTCAGTTTCTTCTTGTCCCTTTGTAATTCCTTCCTTCTGCCACTTCCTGTTCCCCTCCCCAACTGCAGGAAACCATTGATCTTCTTTCTGTTCCTATAAATTAGTTTGTACTTCCTTGAGTTTTAGAAATATAATCATACAATATCTACAAGTTTCTATTTGACTTATTTTACTCTGTGTAATGATATTGAGATCTATCCATAATATCATGGTTGTTAATAGTTCATTTCTTTAGAAAAACATTTTCATTTTGTAATAATTTTAGACTTATAGAGAAGTTGTAAAGACAGTACAGCAAGCTCCTGTATACCTTTCACTCAACCTCCCTGAATGTTAACATCTTATATAAATGTAGTACCTTAGTCAAAACCAAGAAATCAACATTCTTACATCACTAATGACTAATGTGTAAACTTTATTTAGAATTTGCTATTTTTCCACTAGTTCTTTTCTTATATGCCAGAATCCAATCCAGGAAAGCACATGATACTTAGTCTTCATGTCCTCTTAGTCTCCTCTGGGATCTGACAATCTTGGTTTTCTTCTTGATTTTTATGACCTTTATAGTTTTTAAAATTACCTGTGAGGAATTTTGTAGAAAAGTTCATTTCCTTTTATTTCTGGGTTGGGTTCCACCATAGGGACACATCAGAGTTTGTTTATCTATTTACCTGTTGATGGAATTTTGTGCTGTTTCCAGTTTTTGGCTCTTACAAATATAGCTGTCATGAGCATTTATATGCAGGTGATTGGATGGACTTATACTTTCTCTTGGATAAATATTTAGGAGTTGAATAGATTAATCACATGGGAGGTATACATTTAACTTTAAAAAAAATTGCCATACTGTTTTCCAAAGTGGTTATATCATTAAACATTTCTTCATACATCATTCTTCATACATTGTATGAAACTCTAGTTTCTTCCTATTCTTGTTAACACTTGGTATGGTCAGACTTTAATTTTAGCCATTTCTGTAGAGCTATAGCAGTATCTCATTGTGATTTTATCTGCATTTCCCTAATGATGAATGATGTTGTGCATCTTTTTTTTTTTTTAAGATTTTATTTATTTGTCAGAGAAAGAGAGAGAGTGAGCACAAGCAGGGAACAGAGGGAGAAGCAGGCTCCCCACTGAGCAAGGAGTCTGATGAGGGACTCAATTCCAGGACCCTGGAATCATGACCTCAGCTGAAGGCAGATGCTTAACTAAGCCACCCAGGTATCCCTGTTGCATATCTTTTTATGGGCTATTTGCCATTTCTCTGGCTTCTTTTGTGAAATATCTGTTCAGATCTTTTGCCCATTTTGGGGAGAGGTGGTTTATTTTTTATTGCAGCTTCCTGAGACTTCTTTATACAGTTTATATACTTGTCTTTTATTAGAGATATGCTTTGTACATTTTTTCCCAGCCTGTGGTTTATCTTTTCATTGTCATACTATCTTTTTAACTTCATTTCTTGCTGTTTGTTTATATATTTATTTATTTAGCTATTTATTTATTTAAAGATTTTATTTATTTGACAGAGAGAAACACAGCTGGAGTGGGAACACAAGCAAGGGGAGTGAGAGAAGGAGAATCAGGCTTCCCGTGAAGCAGGGAGCCTGATGTGGGGCTCAATCCCGGGACTCAGAGAT